>JAOWBW010000013.1:251154-534616 GCA_026119855.1 Campanula takesimana
GTGCGGGTCGGGCCGGGCGGGTTTGGCCCGCCGCACCCCATGCGGCTGATGTATAAAGAGATTTGTCTATTTTTTATGGTAGTTGTCATTGTAAAAGCATTTAGTTGTCTTGGTACTTAAAATAATTTAAGGGTAAATTAGTCCATTAAATATGCATTGGTTGTTTTTTTTAATTTGTGTGAAATCCTAGAACTACAAGTATTTTGGGACAGAATGAGTATTACTTATTTATTAATGAACCTCTTGTCATGTCATATTGACAACAACTTTTTACTCACTATTTCTTACCACACTTTCTTTTCTTTCATACTTACAACACCTACTTTAAACATTTTTTTTTAATTTTCATTTTTAAAACGAAATAGATCATGTTATGGGACCGAGGAAGTATTTACTAATTGCTCAACTAGAGTCAAATGTTTTGTGATTATGTCTGAAACTTTATACTCATTCAAACGTAACTATATTTTCGTCTCAAATAATATCAAAAACATATTGTGTTTTATAGCAAAATGAGAAAATTTTGGGGGAAACTATTTTCTCCATAAGTTATAAAAAGTCTTGTTTTTATAGAGGTTAAAGTTCAGTGTTTAAGGTTTAGGGTTTAGGTCTTTTAAGGTTTAATAAGGGTTAAAAAACAAGACTTTTTTATAACTCATGGAGAACTAGTTTCCCTCAAAACCAACTCTAGCAAAATAATTACAGAGATATTGACTTTTAAACCACTTTCTTATTTCGTACACAGTCAAAGTATATCACATCGATAGAAAATTGAATTTAAAGTGAAAAAGAGTTTTGCTTTGAATTTTTAGATGAAACTTATCTATTTTCTACTATTTTTATATCACATTGGGGTATATTACAAATAATTCAATGAATATTTTGTATATCAACCAAGTATATATATTTATATTAGAAAAATGATATAAAGAATGTCCTAAAAGCTATGAATTCTTCCAAACAATAGCTCATTGGAGGATACGGAGACGAAATCACCTGTACCACACTTGTGTACCACTAGTGATCCAACGATTATGAGTTAATTAAGTTGCCATTAAATTTTATCATCAATGATAATAGCCGTCAGATCACTAATGGTACACAAAGTAGTACATAAAAGTGGTACAGGTGATCTCATCTTAGCTCTCGAGTACATGCCCTACTCATTAACTCATTGACTTTTATTATTTATGCAATAATTATACCCTTGAAAAAAGCAGATTACTTTGATTGTAGGAGTAATACGATATTATTACACCATTTACACGTATGTTCCGTGTGCCAAAGCGCGTAAGGATCGTTTTGGATTCAACTTTAGTATTTGAAGTCACTTTCAGAATGTTAATTTTATAAATATAAAATAAAATTTTACTTTTTTTTTTTTAAAGTAAGAAAACGTTAATTTTGAGACAAAAATAAATTAATTTCTCAAAAGCCTAAGTCACTTAAAAAAAAATCACTTCTTTTAGTAAGGAAACATTTTAAAACAAAAATTCATTAATTATTATGAGATAAAAATAAATTCATTTCTAAAAAGCCTTTGAAATAAAATATATGTACTCCCTCCATCCCATAACTATGTACACAAAATAAGTTATGCAAATGAATTAAGGGATGAATAGTAGTGGGTAGTTGTTGTGAGTGTGAAGAGTAAAGTATGATAAAAAAAAGTGGGGTATGAAATAATATGTTGATTGATGTTGTGAGTATAAAAGTAAAGTAAAAGAGGGAATGAATGTGAGGAATAATAAAAACTCTTTGTCATCTTAAGAAAATGTGAGCAGTGGGGTGCCATTGTGCACATAATATTATGAGACAGATGAAGTATAATTATTATTTATATAGTGTGCGATAGACGTAGACGGATGGAAGCTTTTGACAAAATAAAATAAAAATGCATTGATTTTATGACAAAGTCAGTATTTATCCCATCTATACTACAATAGAAAGCAAGAATAACCGCTTTACAGAGAGCGGTTGTGTTTGAATCTCAGAAAATGATCTAACGGCCTAAAATTAATCTAAAATAACCCACTATCCCACTCCCCACGGTAGTTATGTAACCTCTCCACTCCAAAAAATAAAGTTTTCACTGATTCGGATTGGTACAAGGATTATCCAAAAAAGGGACGGATACAATCTACAATAGAAGCAAGAATAACCGCTTTACATAGAGCGGTTGTGATTGAATCTCAGAAAATGATCTAACGGCCTAAAATTAATCTAAAATAACCCACTATCCCACTCCCCACGTAGTTATGTAACCTCTCAACTCCCAAAAAGAAAGCTTTCACTGATTCGGATTGGTACAAGGATTATCCAAAAAAAGGGACGGATACAAAAACATGATAGAAATGCTAAAAAAAATATGATCCTTAAGGTGATGAGTTTGCGTAACAAAAAAGAGGAAATTGAGTTGAGGTTAGGGATTTATGTGAGAGGACAAAATTAAATGGGGTTCTTTCTTCTTTTCCATACTGTCGCCGTGCCAGTGGTACGGGTAAAAATACTACTCCCTATGTCCCTAAATGAGTGTCAATTTTCAAAAAATCTTTGTCCCTAAATGAGTGTTTTTTTTTTTTTTTAACATAACTTTCTCCCTAAAACATTTTTTTCGAAAAAAAATTCACCGGTTTCTTTATACGTGCAAAACTAAATGTGTGGAAAGGAGATTACAAGATTATATATGATTCGTTGTTACCGATTGTTTAAAAAATTGAGATTTTCAGTGTCCCTTAAAATGAAATTTGGATACTCATTTAGGGACATAGTAAGTAGTAGTAGATTAGAATTTAGAAATAGCATAAAAATCCGTTCCGTGCATTAAAAAAAAAAAAAAAAAAAAAAAAAAAAAGACTGAGCTGCCTGCGTGCCCCATATCCATGGATCGATCGTCTACGCCGAGGAGCCTCTTTCTTTAAGTACTGTACCTGCTTCGTTCACGGATCCCTCACATTTCCTCTCTCTTTCTCTCTCTCAACCTTTTTACCAGTCACAGCAATAACCGGATCGCTTTCTCTTTGACCTCCTCGATCTTAAAGTAAGTGCTGTATCGCCTAAATCACTTGCAGTGATATCATATACATTTGATCTTCCATGATATTCAACTGCTTGATCTGTCATAATTACTTTAATTCGTCTACTTTTTCTATAATTTGTGCCCTGATCTATGCTAATTTGCCGCTGTTGTTGTTACTGTTGCATTCCTAATTGTGTTTGAGCTTCAAAGTCTCATCTGTGAGTATGTGATTACTAGTTGTAATTTCTATGCAAAGAGTTCATTATCGATTATCTATTGACTGTTTGAATCGTTGTATTTTAGTTTGTTATTTCTCCTCCGTCCCTAAATGATTGTCCATTTTGAAGATTTTTTTTTGTTTCAAATGAATACTTTTTTTGAAAAAACTTTGTCCCTAGAACTTTTTTTTACCATTTTGTTTCTCTAGTCTCTTTATATATGCAAAACTAAATGTTTGGAAAGAGGATTACATGATTATATACGAATATTTGCCATTAAATTGTATGAAACGTGGAGATTTTCTGATTTCCCTTAAAATTGGAATTTGGACATTTATTTAGGGACAGAGGAAGTAGTTTTTTATATTTTGGAAAGTGAGTAATGTGTGTTGAATTTGTTAATGTTGGGTAGGAATGGCTCAGATTTTGCTTCATGGAACTCTTCACGTCACAATCTACGAAGTTGACAAGCTTCACGATGGTAGTGGCCCTGGTTTTTTCGGCAAGGTATGTCACACACGAAATCACTAATCTGTATCAATATTGATTACGGCCTGCTTCTAGTTTTATTATTACTTATAGTTGGAGAATGCAAGGAACCTCATATAACATGTAGAAATGAGCTTCAATAGTTGTACATTTTGTATGTAAATTAACTCTTGAGATTTTAATTTGGGATGAATTGACATGTGTTTTCATGCTCTTGTTTAAGAGCCAATTATTGCTCTTTTTTGCTGCTTCATTTTTGTTGTTTATTGTGCAGATTTGTTTCACTAAATTTTACATGGTACTTCCCCCTCCCCAAAAAAAGTTGTATTAGACAAGTCAAACTTTTTAAGAATGTAGTTTTACTTGCTCGTGTCTAAATGAACTAAAGTTATTTCATCTTATGGAAATGCAACCTCTTTTTTGGGAGAAGTGAGTATTAACTTTGTATGTTGCATACTTCTACAAGGAATTGGCTGTTTTGTAAATCCATTTCAAGCATTTTGGTTTTCTGCTGGATCAACAGCTTACATTTGTTTTAAGGATAACAATGTTCGCTGTTCTAACATTTATTGTTTTATATTTATACCCATTCACTGTAAGAGTCGTGAGACTGAGTATTACATTCGATTAAATATGTAAGGGCACTGAAATTGACCGAAATTTGTACTGATTATTTATTCTGAGTGTTTTAGAAGAGCTTGTCTATAAAATTTAATGGTGTTTCTTGGGTATTTTGAAGGACTTGAATGGTATTAGAGCTTCAAAGGATACACAATCATGTGAGAAATTGAAATTTCAAAGCTTCTATGCCATTAGGTTTGGATTTGACCAACAAAAGGATTATTTAACTGTGTTTGCTGAATTTATGAAAAAATTTGATACTTCATGGCTTCATGTCATTGGGTTACTATTGAATAGCGATAGAAATCCAGTACATTGCGACATGCTTTCTTGTTCTAAATTCTAATATTTCTTTGTTTAACTATTAAGTGTTGCAGTTGACTCGTACATTTTTTTTTTTACAGGAATGAGTGTTACTTGTTTTTAAATTGCATACTCCCTCCGTCCCAGCACAAGTAGGACTTCTTTCCCTTTTAGGCCGTCCCATAACAATTGAGACTGCCCAAAATGGAAATGTTTTAATATATTTATAATCAACCAACCCTACTATTTAACCTCACTCATTCTCTCTCTTCATTTTCCACCACTCAATTTATTCAACCAACACTACTATTTACCCCTCATTCTCTCTCTTCATTTTCTACCACACATACACTACTTTTTCCTTAATTATTGTGCACACTCTTCTAGTCCTACTTGTGCTGGGACGGAGGGAGTATACCATAGTAAAGTCGCACTAATAATTTTTCCTTAGTTTGAAATGCGACACTCATTTTGTGTTGAACCAATAAGGAAAGTGTGACATTTATTATGAGACGGATGGAGATAATTGTGAATCAAAATTAACGCTCCACTTACTTAGAACTCAATAACCGTTGTCGTTGCACCCTACCTCTTGTGTTTCTGTAGTCCCTCTTTTGTTTCTAACGCACAAAAACTTGTGTGGAGTTACTGTTCTAGCATGAGTTTGCATGAAATTTGAGATTCTGCTTGTGTTTAACAAGCATACTACTCCCTCCGTCCCAAAATGATCTTCACATTTGACTATTCAAACTTTTTAAGGATATGAACACTTGATTCACTAGTCATGTTTTGTTGGGGCACTTCTAAGCCTAGGTTGTAGAAATGTGAAGAATTTTTTGGGACAATGAAAAATGCCAAATGAGAAGATCATTTTGGGACGGAGGGAGTATTAGATTTAGGCGTTTCTAGTAAACCATATGATGTCCCGGTAAGAGTATTCTGGTTATATCATCCCAGCTGCTCATCTATGTTTATCTCATGCTTTGGACGGGAGTTTTAAACCCTTTCTTCTAAACCTATCTCTCTGTTTCATACTATCAATAACCCATCACTTTAGTTTGCTTCAAAGTGATGCTATTCTGTCCAATGGAGAAAAACATTCTGGTGTAAGTGATGATATTATGTTTTCCTTTCCAAATAAATCAGTTTTAATTGTGAAGTAGAGCTTACCTTCTTTAACATGTTTTTCATTTTTTGGTCCATTTGATTTTTTCATTAATGGATTATGTTTCTTGTTTTGTACAGCTTATGGGAAACATACAGGAGACTGTTGGTTTGGGGGAAGGAACCCAAAAATTTATGCAACAATAGATCTAGAAAAAGCTAGAGTTGGGCGGACCAGAATGATAGAGAACGAACCTCAAAACCCAAGGTGGTATGAATCTTTCCACATTTATTGTGGCCATACGGCTTCAAATGTCATATTTACTGTCAAGGATGATAATCCTATTGGTGCAACTTTGATTGGAAGAGCTTACGTTCCTGTGGAAGAACTCTTAGATGGGGAAGAAGTGGACAGATGGGTAGAGATCTTGGATAAAGACAAAAACCCTGTAGAAGCTGGTTCTAAGATCCATGTGAAGCTACAGTACTTTGATGTTACTCAAGATCGTAGCTGGGCTCGTGGAATTAGAAGTGCTAAGTTTCCGGGAGTTCCGTACACTTTTTTCTCTCAGAGACAAGGATGTCGAGTTTCTCTGTACCAAGATGCTCATGTGCCAGACAACTTCGTACCTAAAATCCCTCTTGCTGGAGGCAAGTTTTATGAACCCCACAGATGCTGGGAAGATGTATTTGATGCAATCACTAACGCGCAGCACTTCATATACATTACTGGGTGGTCCGTGTACACTGAAATCTCATTAATTAGAGATTCTAGAAGGCCAAAGCCGGGAGGGGACATCACAATCGGTGAGCTTCTCAAGAAAAAGGCGAGTGAAGGTGTTAGGGTTCTTATGCTTGTTTGGGATGACAGAACCTCTGTCGGTTTACTAAAGAAGGATGGGTTAATGGCTACCCATGATGAAGATACTGAAATCTTCTTTAGAGATACTGATGTTCACTGTGTATTGTGTCCTCGAAACCCTGATAATGGTGGAAGTATAATTCAAGATTTACAAGTTTCTACCATGTTTACTCATCACCAGAAGATTGTTGTGGTGGACAGTGAGCTTCCCAGTGGAGGATCACAACAGAGGAGGGTGGTGAGTTTTGTCGGGGGTATTGATCTTTGTGATGGGAGATACGATTCCCCGTTTCATTCACTATTCAGGACGTTGGACACTGCTCATCATGATGATTTCCATCAGCCAAACTTCACTGGTGCTTCCATAACAAAAGGTGGACCAAGAGAGCCTTGGCACGACATTCACTCCCGCCTCGAAGGACCAATTGCTTGGGATGTTCTGTATAATTTCGAGCAAAGGTGGAGAAAGCAAGGTGGGAAAGATTTGCTCGTTAACTTGAGAGAGCTTGATGACATAATCATCACCCCATCTCCAGCCACGTTCCCAGATGACCAAGAGACATGGAATGTACAGCTGTTCAGATCGATTGATGGTGGGGCCGCTTTTGGCTTCCCTGACACCCCTGAAGAGGCAGCCAAGGCAGGTCTTGTCAGTGGGAAGGACAACATAATCGATAGAAGCATTCAGGATGCTTATATACATGCTATCCGGAGGGCAAAGAATTTCATTTATATTGAGAATCAGTATTTTCTTGGAAGCTCTTTCGGGTGGAATTCAGAGGATGTCAAGGACGAGGATATTGGTGCGTTGCATCTGATTCCAAAAGAGCTATCACTGAAGATTGTGAGCAAGATTGAGGCTGGGGAGAGGTTCACTGTCTATGTTGTGGTCCCTATGTGGCCAGAAGGAATTCCAGAGAGTGCATCAGTTCAGGCAATATTGGACTGGCAAAGGAGGACTATGGAGATGATGTACAAAGATGTTATTCAGGCTCTTGAGGCTAAAGGCATTGAGGCGGACCCAAGAGATTATCTGACTTTCTTTTGCCTAGGGAATCGGGAGGTAAAGAGGAGTGGGGAATATGAGCCCTCTGAACAGCCAGAGCCAGATTCAGATTATCTTAAAGCTCAGGAGGCCAGACGCTTCATGATCTACGTTCATGCCAAAATGATGATAGGTAAGTGATGATCTTTAATCCCTATGCTCCAATTTTCTTTATTTATAAATTCTACTGAATTATGATAAGCTCGTGTCTTACACACCACAATTATGTTTTAGATGCATCAATCTTTCTGAGGAGTTTTTTATACATGAAAACATGAAGTGAAATTAGTATTCTCATTTTTTTGTTTAAAATCCTGAATTTCGGAAGGCGTTTCACTTGTAAGCGATCCCCCTGCTCTCGCTAAACAAACTCATCTATAAATATGCTCGTTATTGAAAGTAGTCCCCCAGTATTTTGAAAACACCACCCAATGATGGGGTTGATTACCCATGTCAAAATTTCGTATCTTTGATTCTCAACAAGTTCCATGGAACACTTTATTCTTTAAAAAACAGTGGCCTTTGTTTAACTTAATATTTTATTTTCAAAGTAATTTCGACCATATTTTCTTCCACTAATTTTCTTTGCAATACTTTAAAGATGATTTTAAATGTTCTACCAATGTTTAACCAAGATCTTACTGCCTCCATCCCAAAATGAATGTCCAAAAAAAAAATCAATTTTGCTCTTGATCAAGAGCAATTTTTTTCTTTTTTCTCATTCATTTTGGAACGGAGAGAGTAGTTTATTTCTCTTCCCATGTTTTGAGGTTGAAGGGTTTTGTTACCTCCCTACAGTATAGATGTAGCTAATCTTTTCATTTCTGTGTTCAGTTGATGATGAATACATAATCATTGGATCTGCCAACATCAACCAAAGATCAATGGACGGGGCCAGGGATTCCGAGATAGCCATGGGGGCTTACCAACCCTACCATGTTGGGGCCCGCACACCAGCAAGGGGTCAGATCCATGGTTTCCGTATGTCATTATGGTACGAGCACCTTGGCATGATTGATGAAACCTTCCTTCGTCCAGATAGTGAGGAGTGTGTGAAGAAGGTGAACGACATGGCTGACAAATATTGGGATCTTTATGCAAGTGAGAGCCTAGAACGTGACTTGCCTGGTCACTTGCTCCGCTACCCAATTGGAATTGCTAGCGGTGGAAATATAACAGAGCTTCCCGGGACGGAGTTTTTCCCGGATACCAAGGCACGTATTCTTGGTGCCAAAGCTGATTACATGCCTCCTATCCTCACTACTTAGGCTTCTGTTTCGGTATGTCGTGTTTTTTTTTTTTTTTTTTTTTTCTTTTTTTCCAACCACTATATACTATCCCCTCCGTTTCAGAATGGATGTCCAAATATTTTTCATATTTGCTCTTGATATGAAGAGTATATTTGATTTTTTTTGTGGACATTCACTCTGGGACAAAGGTAGCACTTGTGTTTGTAACTGAACAATAAGCAATGTTTTCTGTCTAATCTGCTCAAGTTTTCTTTAACTATGATGCAGAGATGTGCTTGAAAAGACCTTTTTTTTTTTTTTTTTTTTTTGGCCAATTAAAAGCAAACAGTTCACTTAGGTGTGCTTATTATTATCTCTGTACTAATCTTCATACTGTGTTATGTAAGTTTTAGAATTTGGTTTCATCATATTGAATAAAATAGTTTGTCAGAATATTTGGATATATATAATTTTTTATATTTGAGGTAGGCATTTGGTTTCCCAGTTTTTATTTAAAAGTTGAGTATGATTTGGTTCATTGAATTGAGCATGGAAGACGTACAACAAGTAGTTGACGGAGTGGACACGAGAAAAGGCCATCAAAAGCAACTTGGGCTGGTTGATTTTTGACCTTTCAAGCAGGCAGTTAGATCTCACAGTCTGATGTGGGCGGCGTCGGTCACTGTTATTGCAGAGCAAGTCTTGTGTAAGACGGTCACACGTGCAACATACTTTGAATAGAGAGAAATGGACTTTCTCTCCCCTACCCCGTCCATAAAAGGCAAACCATTTACCTCTCAATCAATGAGATTTATCTCACGCCCAAATTTTTGTCTTTACACAAAAGCAACAAAATTAAGTTCTAGACCTCACACGTTGCTCTAACCAAATGTTGACAATTGTCCTTTCTTTTTCCCATGATCAATAAGTTTGCATGAACGAAAAAGTACAAGTGATGTAACACCGAATACTATCCCTCCTATCATGAAAATCTCATTTGATTTTTAATAATCAATACAAACAAATTTTTAAGCAAAGCTTATAATATTAATATAATTAATTATTTTAGTGAAATTGTTACTAACAAGTATTTAGTTAGTGAGAGATAACAATTTTAAAATTTCACTGAGATAATTGAATTGACATCAATATTTAACCAAAAGTTCACCCGTTTGATCAAAAAAATCGAGAAAGAGGGTGTATAGTATATTTCATTCATTTTATTAAAAACAATTACTAAAAATAAAAAGGTAATTTATTTTGAAGAAACAAATGTTTTTTTTTTCTTTTTTTCTTTTGGTGCATTAATTTAATCTATTAACCAAAAGAACAGAACTTAACTAAACCAAATCAAATTCATGTTAATCATTAATTCCTAGTATTTGTCGGATTGGGACACCCCCTACACTACAACACAACTAATTTATGGTCTATAACTATTCCTCTAATCCAACTCACTTTATATAATCACCCCACAACCACCCAATCAATTAAACCACTTCACTCTACCCCTCAGTTTAAATAAACAAGAAAATCCAACACCCTTTTCTCTGTATCATCTCATGTTAACTTGAACAAAACGTAACCCACAACAAAAATTTCCAAGGCGAATCAATAATAATTAATCATGTCTTTTATTTTGAGCTCATCACAAGGGGTGGTCTTAGCAACCGCCATGGTCATCTCCGGCACCGTTATCTTCCTCTCCCTTTTCCGGGACACCCAAATTGGCCGGAATAGTAATCAAGATTCCGACTCTGGGAAGGCGAGTCTGCGTTCGTGTTTGTGTTCCGGTGACAAGAAGGGAAAGGAGAAGAAGAAGAAGAAAGTTCGATTTACTGATGATGTGAAGGATTCAAGTGGGAATAGTGAGGAGTTCAGGAAAGCGGTCAAAGCACAGCGGCGATCAAAGCAAAATCTTGCTGTTTGTGGGGTTGAAATTGGAGTGAAGGGATTGCAAGGGAATCGAGTGGCTTTGCATGCATGAAAGGAGTCTTTTGGCATTACTTTTTTTTTTTTTTTAAATTGACTTCTCTTACTTTTTCTTTGTCCTCGTAAACAAGTAGTGTTGATACAAATTTGATCATTATATGCATAATCTTAGGCAACTGCTTTGTAAAACATGTTTTACTAGTATAGCACGTAGAAGTTAATCATGCTACTTTGTCTACAACGATTACTATCGCAAAATCATAGACAAAGCATAATTACATAAACACACTGTTGGTACTATTTTTTAACAGCTTAATCTTTAAGATGAATTATAAATGTAACATGTTATTAGAGCTCATAAAACATCAACATGCTACCAAAGCCCATGATATGAAAAGGGTGTTCTAACTTCATTTTCATTAGGTAGACAACACTATTTGTCACTATGTGTTAGTACCTCACTATGTTTAAACTCACAATTAATCATAGTAAATATGTTTTTGGAAACAGGGCAGCTTAGTTGTTGGGATTTGTCTTGGGTTACATGTGTTCAGATCTTTTGTATACATCATATAATCAATGGATTGGTTATTTATTTATCAAGATGATAAATACAAATAAGCTTCAACAGCTAAGGACCTACAAGCCCAACAGCTAAGCTCCCCTGTCTCAACAGCTAAGACTGATTTTCTTCAACAGCTATCTCCACGTCATCAGATCCTTGAAGAATGATTATTCCAATATTACCTGTCATTGGAATAACTCATATTGAAGCTTGTTCAAGTGTGAATACACCTTCTCTACCCTTGACAACCTGTACACAAAGGAACAACAAACATTCAGTCAAAGTCAAAGGGAACCATTACTTCTCTGTACCCTTGTTTCCCAAACGGCTACTACTGTACCCTTGTCCCCCAACGGCTCTATCCCCTCCCTTATATAAAGGAGTATACTGGCGTGTTGTCAAGTGACCTTTTTCAAGACCCTCCACACCCTTTTTACACCCACACAAACCTTTGTAGTCTCTCTGCACTCTCACTCTGCAATCTTAAATATTTGCATATACCCCTGCAAATATTGTGCCTCTTTGCACCCATTTACAACTCACTTTCAGCCAGCTAACAGCCAAGTTATTTTCTTTTGTAAAACACACTTGTGATTATTTTTATTTTCTTTTTCTCGCTTTGAAAGAAGCAACCTTAATTGAAGTGTCAATTAAGTAGAGAGGGTTCAAAGGAACTTGTCTTATCAATTCTTGTAACTCTTATTGAAGAGAATATTATAGTGGATTGATCTCACTGTTCCAACAGTGGGGGTGGATGTAAGAGAAGGGTTTTGCCTCTGAACCACTTTAAAATACTGTGTACACTCTTGTCTCTACACTAACACACACACACACCTTGTCCTTTTATTTATTCTTTCATTTATATTCCGCTGCACATTTCTTTTATTCATTTACTTCTCAACAGCTAACCTCAAACAGTTAGCTGTCCAAGTTTTAATTAATCTGTTCATTTAGTTAAACATGGCCTTTTCACTATGCATATTCTTTTTATGAGAGAACTAAAAGCAATGTATAGTTCCTAACTGTATGAGGATCTACTTATATAAAATACTCCCTCATCCCGGAAAGTTAGTTTTTTCTTTTTTCGTTATTACTAAGAATGAACTTTAAGCAATAATTTAGGCTAGTTTTGTTTATCTTAATGAAAATCTAAAAATTGGTATTGATAGTATTTATAATAGTGTATCAATAACAAGTTATAAATTTTCATTTGGATAATTAAAAGTAGTTTAAGTTATTGCTCAAATTTCATTCGTCATAAAAAAAAAGACTTCCGGGACAAAGGGAACAAAATAAAATAAATAAACTCTACATCAATATCATATACCCTCCGTCCAAGAGTAAGAGTCCTACTTTCCATTTTGGTACGTCCCAGAGTAAGAGTCCTATTCCTAAAATGACAAAGAATCTTTACTATTCACCCCACTCATTCTCTCTCCTATTTTACTTTTATACTCACAACACCAATCAATTCACTATTCTCTCACACTCATTCTATCTCCTACTTTACTTTTACACTCACAACATTTACATCACTTCCAATATTTATTAATAAGCGTGCAAATGAGGGGTAGGACTCTTACTCAGGGACGGAGGGAGTAACTCTTTTTTCGTTAACAAATTTTAGTTGAAAAGGTTGGTTTTTTTTCCTTATGCCTAGGTTCTTTGCTTGCGCCAGACTAATCCTGTAGATAGTAGTTCCGGTCCCTCATCGCTACTACTAGTTAAATCGCGGGATATGCTTAAATGACAAGTATTTGAGCACATGTCAACTAATACCACATACAAAAGACCAACCTCAAAAGAGGAAAAGGTTGGTTTTCTACTAACACAGGGTGTACTTAAAATGTGCTATACTGTACTCATTATATCGAATATACTCATTGAACTCTAACACGAGGAATCAATTAGTATTAGTGAAAATAAAAATATTAGTAGAAAACAGTCTATTTATGATTCTTTTTTCTCAAGCAACCATAGCTTGTTATTATTCTCAATTGGGTAAATATAAAGTCACAAAAAAAAAAAAAAAAAAATCACACAAAACTTGGCTAACAAAATGACGTGTCAAGAATTTATTGGTGTTTTTTTATTAGAGTGTGACGGGTTTACAATCGATGTGTTCAATTAAATATCGCTACCTCCATTTGTATCTATCATTTTGTATACATCTTTTATGCCCCTAGCATTGCCCTTCTCAATTATTACTCTCTCCATTCCCTTTTAATTTACAAAAATGAACTTTGACACAAGAATTTAAAAAAAAAACAAAAAAAAAAACGATGTCTTGTGAATGTAGATAGTTAGGCAAGAGAGATAAAGTGATGTAGGGAATAGTAAATGGGTAGTAGTTTTGAGTATGATAAGTGGTCCCATTATTTTAAAAGTAATTAAAAGTTTCCAATTTTAGATTTTGTAGATTAAAGTAGGAAAACGAAAATGACAATTTTGTAGATCAAAGAGGGACGGAGGAAGTATTTGTTAATAATTATTTTTTAGTTAATTGTATTATAAACTTTAAATTAAAATATGCTAAAATACATATTAGAGATTTTTTTTTAGTAGCCAATTTACCTAAGTACTATTGATAGAGTGAAAATAATAATAAAAAAAAGTGCTTTTTCCTAAGAGATTAAGAAAACCCAATGAATGATTGAATAACTTGATCTAATTGAATACGCTAAATTATTAACACATGACTGACAATCTTTAACGTTAACACTAACACTTTTTAACACATTTGCTCCAAAAAAAAAAAAAAAAACACAACACTGTTTTACACTATTAATAAAAAAAAAAATTATATTAGTCTGTTTTAATGATTGATTTTGATGATAATAATAAATAAATAAATAAATAAAATAAAAATTCAAGAAAAATACTTAAGGAGTCAACTCTCGTTAATAGGGAGGAAAGTAAAACAGTTTTGCAATTAGGTTCTTCTTTACCCTCCTTTGTTCTTCTTCTCCACAATACCCAAGATAATAAAAGTTTACCAGAGAGAAGAGGAATAAGAACCCTAACTGCCCTCCATCCTATTGATCCGTACACACAACAATCGTAAAAGAGGGCTTCTAGATCGTTCAGATTCTGAAGCCCGATCGATTACCGGACCGGAAGGATCCCGACACTCTTCCAATCGCCTCGACATTGTTCGTCTCTCTCTCTCATTCATTATCTAAGTTTATGATTGTTTAATTTTATTATTGGGTGTTTGATCTCTGAATTGCAGGGGGAAATGACCAATATCCTTGCCGGTAATCGATGTTTCTGGTGAGAATCCTGCTCCGATTTGGATTAATTGCTGTTTGGATTCTTCACCTCCTTGCTTGTATGGGGTATGTCTTCCTATTCCTTTTACCGATCCATCTCTATTCTCAATAAGCGTTAATTTTAGCTTTTGGATTACCTAAATTGAATGTTTCTGTTATTCCGTGATTCTGATCTATTTGAATGGACTAAGATCGGCTTGAAAACTGTGTGGAAATTGGGGCTTTTAACTTTGCCAATTCATGCATTTCAATATGTTTAATCGTTTTACTAGTGGAATTAAATGATGCTTACAAAAAATTTGGCTGATTATCACAACGGTAGTATATCTGAAGTTATTTAGTACTCCATCCGTCCCAATATGAGTGATCAAAAACATCTTTAAATTGCTATTGTTCAAGAGCTTTTTTTATTTTTTTATTTTTGTCATTCATTTTGGGACGGTGTTAGTACTTCAATATTTCCTCACATAATTGATCATCTAAAAGTTTAGGCAACCAATGGCCTTGCACTTAACATAATCACTTGTACTGTTGTACTCCCTCCGTTCCTTATCAAGTGACGTTCTAGGAGTGGGATAGTATTCCGTATTATTTGACGTTCTTGGTCTTTTTTGTTCAAACAGACCAAATTGCCCTTGTCTCATTATCAACCACTCACAAATCTGTTCACACCTCTCTCTCTCTTAAGACCATGTACAATGGTTTCACACAAATTTTCATTCAACACCCACTTTATCACTCCACATCATCTTCTCTCTCTTCCAACTAATCCATTCAACACTCATTCAACAAAACACCCTACAATGGTTTGTTTAATCCCCCCATTCAACACTTTTCCCACTCATCATCCTATACCCCACCACTTCAAATTTATTTTTTATTTTTTATTTTTATGATTAGTGTTGAAATAGTTATTATTGGGATTCATTTGAAGAAAAAGATGGGTTTTTTTTTGTGTCGGAATACAATGAAACTTACGTCAATTTAAAGAGATTTTTTTTTTTTAGGAAATTTGGTGTAAAAAAAAAAAATTAATAAAAACATTTTCTGTGAAATAATTGAGCTCAAACAATTGGGATAAAAGTACAAAATATGGTAAGCCAACCAGGTGCCAACACGTGGCGGCCCCCAGCCAAAAAAAAAAAAGGCCATCGGCAAGGGCTTCACGCCCATCTTCTGGCGTGTGAGGAACAACTGCGATTTTGGCTTACTCCTGGCTTGCCACGTGGCCGCCTCACCCGACACTTCTGCCATTCACGGGTGTTGAATGTATTAAACGAAATTGCAAAATCCACTCCCATTCAACACACCATTGCAAGGATTAAACCCCCATTTTGTGTTGAATGGCCTATTCAACACCCTAAGTAATTTGCCTTTGTCAATGGTCTAAGGACTCTCTCTCTCTCTCTCAAGCACTTCTTCAGCTTCCTCATACTCTTCATCTCTTTGATCTGTTTTGTCTTCGTCACCTCACAGCCAACTCCGCTCAATATCTGCTATCACGCATTCGTATCCGTACCCAATCTAAGCCATACCCTTGTTCATGGGCATGAGTCAATTGAGACAGAACAACTAACCGCAACAAGGGCTCTCCGGCTAGATTCCGTCCAAACCATTGAAATCTCACCAGATTCAAAGGAGAGATAAAGTTTGCACAGGAATTGTTAAAGAAAAAAAAACCCCAAATTACTGATTTTTTTTTCTTCAAAAAATAGTAAATGAATTGTTACAAAGGAGAGATAAAGTTTGCACAGGAATTGTTAAAGAAAAAAAACCCCAAATTACTGTTTTTTTTCAAAAAATAGTAAATGAATTGTTACAATAAAAATAATAAAAATTGAGAGGAAGGTTGAGAGCCAAAGTGGATTTTGAGAAGATTGAACAAGGTTTTTGGCAAAAAGTTATGCTCGGAGATGGCAGTTTCTCTCTCCTTTTGTGTTCTTGTATGTGGGTAAGTTTGTTTCTGTAAATGTATGGGTCTTTAAAATTAGAAAGAGGAAACGTGTAATAGGATGAGGATGAGGATGAAGGCGAGCATTTAATATGGTGAGGGGTAAATATGGAAAGTGAAGAATCATAAACTCATTCCTTGGTAATAGAGATTATGTTCAAAACGTCAATTAATAAGGAACGGAGGGAGTACAATGGACTGCGTTGGTCTCACGAAATTAGGCCAAAAGGTGTTGAACCTTTTCGGCTTTTCCTATGAGTTGAAAAAGAATAATATTTGGTGACTTTATTTCCGTATACTTGTTCTGTATTATCACAACCACTTGGATGGTTCTTATGGACATGCTCATTGTTTCTCTAATTGGTGCATATTTCCTTGTGCATTGCTGTTGATCGTTTACCTACACAATTTTGCTGAGTGTTATGGATGCCAGGTTATGTAGTTCGGTGGAATGAATCATTGCTATTTTCTTGAATATTGAAAACGTTGCATTTCGTATGTTTTGGTAAATAAGTATATTTCATCTAGGATCTCCTTTTTGTATTAGGAATATCGCTAGAAGTAATAAGTTAGTTTCTACTAGGATAGCTATGCTAATTGTTTTGTTGTTACTTTTGTGCTAGGATTAGTTGTTTTAAATCCTACAATAATAATTTTGTGTAGAACTAGTTTGTTTTTAGGTTACACCTTTTTAGTGAAGAAGCCCAAACCGATCTTTAGGACAGCACTCTTAAAATTACTGCAAATTGTATATTCGAATAGAATTGAATATATCCATGTGTCAATTTGCTCTCCACTTTTTGTTTGTACTTACTGAATGAATCATTACGTTTTTAACTTTTGAAAGAAGTATTTGGAATTTCTAAATGGTCATTCTATCTAAGTTTTAGGCCGTCTGTAATTAAGAAAAAGATTTCATTCAATTGTTCGATTCAGTGATTCGCACAATTTTCTTAAGATATGTCATTCAATTGTTCGATTCCTACCTAGGGATGGCAACGGGTCGGGTACGGGCCGGGTTTGCCTTTTACCGAACTCGGCCCGGATTGCTAGACATAGGTACCGATCCCGGCCCGGCCCGACAAGTATAAACATGTTTTCTGCCCGACCCGACCCGCAAGTAAGAAATTGCCCCCCCCCCCAAAACACACACACACACACACACACACACACACACACAAGAGATGTGGTTTTGTTGAGGCATTTTGCTCACAGAAAAATATAAAATACTTAAAATTGGAAGAAACCCAAATTGCTCAGACATTTATGTATAAATAAATGTAAGGAATTAAATATCAAAATGTTGTTTGATTACGATTGCTCACAATAAAAATATAAAATACTTAAGATAGCAAGAAATCTATATCAAAATCAAATCTTAATTCACTTTCTGTAACAAACTCCTTTCATTTCACTGAAGAAACACCATCATCTCTACTTTACAAAGCCCATAAGAAACACCATCAACGTTGGTCGAAGGCACGACACTGGCGAACTCAACGGCAGCGGCGCTTGATGAATTCGCTCGACTCACCACTCCCACTCGCGAAGCAACATCGTTGTACCTAAGTCTCCAAATCTGGGTAAGATTGAGAAAGAGAGAAAGGAAATGAAATCTGAGGCTTTTTTTAGTGTGTGTGTGTGTGTGCACGAGAGAGAGAGAGAGAGAGAGAGAGAGAGAGAGAGAGAGAGAGTTAAAGGAGGCGGGTTTAAAGTGAAAGAAACCCTAAAAGTTAGTATATATATGAGGTAGAATATGTAATTAATAAAGGATAAAAGGATTAAAGAGTAAAAGATGCAGGGACTAATTGGCAAAAGGAAGGGACTGTAGGGCAAAAGGCAGGGACTGTATGGCAAAGTATCAAAGACCCTTAACCCTTTAGCAAATACAAATATACCATGAATTCTAACATGTAACACCATGCGGGTCGGGATGGGTCGGGTTTGGGCAGGTTTTGATGAACTACCGAACCCGGACCCGAACCCGTCGGGTTTATAATATTGTCTACCAAACCCGCCCCCGCATCGGGCCGGAGCACCTCGGGTCGGATTGGGTCCGGGTAAATTGCCATCCTTATTCCTACCTAATCATAGTCAGGAAAACTTTTTCTAAATATTATATAATTCGGCAGATATGATTGTGTCATCTAGAGGCGTTAGGGACATGAGCATTTTGAACTTTTTGAATATCAATTCAACAAGTAGGAATGGTGTGTTATTCTCCTCAACAATCTACCACAGATAATACATGTCTGGTGATTCTTGCAGGGAAGTCTTTCTCTCGCATGATCATGCAACCACTTTGAATTGCATGTGTCCTTGTTTCTTTCATGCCATTCATGTTTTTGTTCATTTGTATGGGACCAGGGGATTGTAATATGTGGATAGCTTGTTGCCTTCTCTGATTGTGGTTTAAGCAACTGGACTTTTTTGCGGGCTTTAATATGATTTCCATTAATATGATTTCTTACAGAATAACTAAAATTTGTAACAGAGCAGTGGTTGTCTTGGATGTGATACGAAGCGCAAACTGATACCCTCAACTGATGATCCCCTTAAAGGACCGAAAGGTGAACCTCAAATAGCATCAAAACGTTGTAAATCGGAGGATTTCTGGACCACAAGTACACGCGACCTGGACAACAGCGCAGTTTATTCACGCGGAAGCATGTCGTCAATAAGCACAGCGAATCAAACCTTTGATGGTCATGGCTCTGCCCCTGGGAGCATCTCTCAAGAATTCATAAATCATGGCAAGCTCTTCTAACTCCCTAAACCTTAATAATTTGTAGAAGCGCTCTTAATTTATTTTTTTCTTTTCTGAGTAATATTTACTCCTGAAGATACTGGTAGTGGTTACTTACTGCTTGACTTATGGTGTGGGTTCCCTTTATTTCCTTCTTAATCGTTGCTTTTCACTTGGAAACTTTATATGGACCCTTTGAGCATTTCTGATCTTGAGAGTGGTTCTTATGGGCATTGTTCTAGCTTTCATGGGTACTGTCGGTAAATAAATGCCTCTTCTTTTCCCCTTTGACAGTGAGCTCTTTTCTCATTTGCCCTTTAATTTTCGGTCTCTATGTCATCATGTTGGTATTTTACTGGGTGAGGGTGTTTAATGATGGAACACTACCTAAAGACTATTTCAATATTTTATTTGTGGGGCTCTGATTGATCTTCCTAAATCTATCTAAAATTTCAGGTTTCCCTTTTTAATTTGTGTGTTGTATGTGCATGTAGGCTAAGGTGCTCGGACTCTTTGGTTGACGTCGCTGGACTCGTGTTGACTACACTAAAATAGGAGTGTCCGACACGGGTACGGCGGGGTAAACCAAAGAGTCCGAGCATCAAAGCATGTAGGTAATTTACTGGGTAAGGATGTTTGATTTGAAGGAACAATACCCAATAACCTTTCCAGTAATTTCTGCTGTCCAGATTCATTATTATAAATCTATCTAGTTTGGGTTAATAGTTCATATTTGGACATGGTGTACAAGGATTTAGATATATTTCACAACAGGTCGTGATCATAGTTTCATTAGCTCAAGGTTTATTCACTGATATTAAGGAGTAAAGAATGCCAGACAAGAGATGATTATCTACCCAGTCTCCCGTAACCAACCTCCAGTTTCATCATAACATGTGATTTCCAATATTCCATGCTTCATACCAACTGTTAATCACGTATTTTCATTTTTGACGTTTGTGTGCACATGGCAAGTGCTTATTCTCGCCTTTGAACCATTATTGTAAAGTAATTTCATAAATACATTGACAGTGAACCGTAAATTCCAACAAAAATGGTATCTTAAATACGTGATAGTCCCTCCGTCCCAAAATGATATTCTCATTTGCCATTTTTCATTATCCCAAAAAGTTGTTCTCATTTCTACAATTTAGGCTTAATTGTTCATACACACAACATGGCTAGTGAAGCAAGTGTTCCTATCCTTAAAAAGTTTGAATAGTCAAATGTGAAGATAATTTTGGGACGGGGAGGGAGTATTAAGAACACCTCCAGTTAGTTATCTTTACGTGTTTGTGCTATTTTATTTTCTTCTAATTATAGGTATTGCTTGGATGTAGGTCTTCTTCTCTGGAACCAAACTCGGCAGCAGTGGATAGGAAGTAAAAGGTCTGAAAACCAGTCACAGCAACTTGGAGAACCCAAATTGAGGTGACTACTATCTGTTTTCTTGTTGGTTTGAGTAAGGGTGCTCAAAAAAATGTGAAGAATGCTTGAAAATTGTAGATTTTCTTGTGCACATTTGCTGTTAGTTGGATACATTCTTGTACTTGATTTATCTCTCCGTTGCTAAGAAGGTTTTGGCTTTGCAGTTGGAATGCAACTTACGATAGTTTACTTGGGAGCAACAAGCCGTTTCCAAGGCCCGTCCCTCTCCCCGTAAGTCTAATTTATTTGCCTGAATTTTATTCTGTGAAATCTCTTTATTGTCAAACTCACTTCCCTTTGTGTTTTGGACTTGCAGGAAATGGTTGATTTTCTTGTGGACATCTGGGAACAGGAAGGAATGTATGACTGAGAAACTGAAGACAAATTGATTCGTTGGTCCGATACAGAAGGCCTGACACAGATGTTGTGGACGGGTGAGTCACTTGTCATAATAAAATAGGCGATTAGGCAAAATATGCGTTGTAAATTTAGTGCAACATTATTTTCTGCGGCAATGCTGGGTTCTTCTTGTATCGTCTTTTATTTCCTTTTCCCTTTTTCTTTTCTTTGGGCGATTTTAAGTCGAGCCCTTTTTGTATTTGATTGCATAAACCCAAGTAAACATAGTTAATTATTTTTTTCATTTTCAGTCGGTTTTGCATATAGTATTTTGGAGCTTAAAAATAGGGTCAGTTTAGGAATTTCGAATCCCACAGTCCGCCCCTATATCAGAGTGCTGTCTGATTTGTGAACATAAATCTGAACCGTTGGCTCCAAATCCTGTGTAGTAATAGTAGTACTAAATAACAAAAAAAAAAAAAAAAATGGTCATTTGATCTTGTTTTTCCCGTCTTCCTTCCGGCCAGGCCACAACTAGTACTAGCACCTTCCCCTGCAAAAAGAAGTGTGTTGACCATTGACTCATCCATTTCCTATTGATCTCTCCTCAATCTCTTAATCTAATTTTAATGTTGTATGTCCATATCTATGAATGTCCTATTTTTCTGTTAATCAAGAACAAACTTTAAACATTCATTTGAGGAGTATTGTACTAAGTTACCCGATCATGATTTAACTTGTAATTCAGCTTCAATTACTACGATTTCCTTGCAAATTTATACTTGTTTCTTAGGTGTGCTTGATGAAAACCCACATGTCCTAGAGTACAACTTTCCATCTACTTGACATTCACGGTATTTGGCTTGTTAACGTTTTTAGACCTAAGATTATAGGGGGACAAGCACCGACGCTTAGTTCATGTTACAAAAAAAAAAAGATATATGAAATTTAGTTACCATTTATTTATGTAATCAAGGCAAGATAAGGAAGTAATGATATATTTTGTCATAAAAAAGAGAAAATAAATAAGTTTAGGTGAAGTGAAAGAGGCAAAGGTCACATGAACAATGCAAGTAAGTAGTACTTGTTGTGTATAGAAACATTGAGTGATGTTTAATTGAAAAGACCCAACAACTTCTTTTGTCATTCCAACTGAAAACTACCCTACCCTACCATTCGCTTTGATTATACCCCCATCAGTAATAGTATCACTATCATGCCCGACAACTCTTCCCAAACCACCCACTTTTATTTACCCAATTCATCCAATCATATACTCCCTCCATCCTTCCCTAATCACTTTCTTAAAATAACAAGAAAAAAATTACTTTATTATTTTTCCTACTCATTCACTCTCATACTTTAATAATATGTTTCTTTTGGTTTCAAAAAAAAAATAAAACAAAATTTTAAAAGCTATTATTGATACAATTTTTTTTTTCTATTTTTATTAAGATGATTAAATTGACATTAATGTTTTGTCAAAATTATTTATTTGTATTGATTAAACAATCAATGGCCAATGTAAATAGAATGGAGAGAAAACTAAATAAAAGTTAATATCAACATTTAACATTTATGAGCGCCTCTAGATCATCTCCTGGTCACGCCACTAGATCATCTCCTGATCATGCGTGAATATCCAGTTTTATTCGGAATCAAAAGTTAAAAATGATGGTTTAATTTGAATATGGTATCATAGACTCAAGTTAATGATGGATTTGTCTACCTTGTTGGGTTTGTGTCTATGATCATGCCAGCGTGTTAATGGTCCACGTGTAGAGGCGATGGTCATGCCGGTTTATACGTGAGGGAGCGTGTTGGAGTCTCATTTGTCTCACATCAACACCTTGAAGAAGATAATTGATCCAATATATAGATAGGATTACCTCACCCATTAACAAAATCTTTTAAAGGGACGATGAACCAATCCTAATATAGAAAAAGGAAATAAATCTCTTACTATTTCACTCTTTCCACTCTCTCTATCTATATTTCTCTTTCTCTTTGGTAATCAAAGAGACTTTAGTTTGGGATATGGAATGGATCGAGATGTACGATCTGATGACACCAGAAAAACGCAACGGAAAGAGATACAAAGTAACAAATGATTAAACTAACATTGATTAAATTGAGATAAGATAACCTAACATTGATTAAATTGAGATAAGATAACATAGAAACCTCAAAAGACACGATAAACAAGACAACTTTCTAATTTTCGTCTGAATCTGTCCCTAAGACTGCCTTCTGGTCAAACAGCCATAACTGTCTATAGAAACATCCAAATGATGATCCGAAAAAAGCTGCAAAAACTAGACTCAGAGACTTTTCCAATGGTATGCTGCCTGTAATTTTTGGATGAACGGTTTGAGAGATACAGCCTCTTGAACTTGCCTGGTTTTATTGAGAATGTCAAATACCAACCATTTGGTTCCGGTGTCACCCGAGGACTTGACATGGAAAGCATCGGTGGTTGAGATAAAAACTCCCCAATATTTATTTGCTTTTCTTACCCAGTTTCACGACAATTAATAAAATATAATCAGTTTCAATGTAAGATTAAAAGAGACATTTAAGTGACACTGATTTTAAACTAAAATTTTGGTAAAAAAAAAAAAACGACAGTTATTTTGAACCGGCGTGAGTCTCCCCTTCGGTAGACTTGGCTTGTTTGAAAGTAAAGGGGAACAAAAGGACAGTTTGGGAAATAACACTAGGCTAGGTTCACCAAAAGTGATTGCAACAAATTCCAAAACCAAGGAAGAAAATAGAGTAAAAATTGCCAGGGGGTGAGAATGTGAGATGCAATTTAATTGGCAAAGAAAGCCCTCCCTCGGTATCAGGGCACTCTCTCTTCCCCTTTTACTGTTACCATCCCACTTTTTGTCTCCTATTTTCCTTGTTTCTTTTTTTACCATTAGCTTTTAAATCATTTCACTCACCTTTTCAATTCCCCCCTTCCCAATTTGATCATCATCATTTCTTGCTCTTTACACTTGGGAAAAACAGAAACCATCATTCTTTCTTTCACACTCTTCTTCTTGAACATCTTAAATTTCTTATTGTTATTTTACAGTGACCAAGAAAATTACTACCACTACTCTCTCCCCCTCTCTCTCTCTCTATCTATATATATATATATATATCCAAGTCTTGAATTAGTAAGTGATAATGGTAGCTGCAGGAAACTGTGCAACAACTCTGAGGGTTGCAGTGATGCTGTTTCTTATCATTACGCTCGCATTTCCACCATCCATATCAGGTATAACTCAAACACTTCCATTTAAGCTTAATTTGCCTACTAAATCCAAATGGCTATTTCCAGTTTTTCCTGTCTTACCATCTACTCTCTCTCTCCCAAAATAAATGTCGTGTTTTCGTTCCTGACCAATCAAGAACAAAAGTCAGACAGACTGAGGAATTGTGTAAAAGATACATGCTACTATGTGTATGTGTGTATATATATAATATTGATTTATGTGTTGATGGCAGTTTATGGTGGATCATCATCATCAAGTAGTAGTAGTAGTAGTAGAGACAGAGTGGAGGAAATTGTAAGAAGGAAAGGGGTACTGGGATCAAGGCCACCAGGGTGTATGAACAAGTGCAGGAATTGTAGGCCATGTGAGGCCACTCTTGTTATCCCACCACATCAAGCTAATTTTAATTCCAATTCTCACAGAGATGATGACACCTATTATCTCCTCTCATGGAAATGCAGATGTGGGGATAGACTCTTCCAACCTTAATTATAACTTAAGTATTTCCTTAATTTCCTAGTACTAATGTTTGAAATTTGTATCTAACTATTGTACTGTATTAATTATATGAGCTTCCCCTCGCGCGTATGCTGGATTTTGTTCATGTAGTAATAAGACCGATGCGTAAATTTGGCTATACGTCGCCCCTTCTGTTGTCATTGAGCTTGAGTCTTCCAAATTATTGTGTGATCATGTTCATTCAACCCAGTAATTCTTTTAAGTTGTGGCATTTTTGGGCCTTTGAAAGTAATTTAATTGTGGCTTGCATCCATTTGGAAATCCAGATATATGTAGTTAAATTTTCATAAATTGTGTTAAAATTATATAAAGCTTATAGATCATGTAATTTAGACAATTGTTACTAAATTTTTGAGAGGGGGAAAGGAGTACGATTATGAGACGAGCTAGGTGCCAATTTCTTTGGGGAGGTGAAGAGATGAATTTAATTTAGAACTGATGCAATGCTCTGTAGCGAGCCTTATTGCAGCGAACGAACGAACCAACCATCAAAGATGATGTTTGAGAGATAAATGGTGGTCGAAATAAAGAAAGTGTTGGGTAAGCTCCACAAATCGCAATTAATCTTGATCACACACATCACGAGTTCACCTGCGCGGTCACACTTTGTGCTACACACTGTTGCAGCGGAGTAACTTTCGGGTCCCGGGAGAGACTACACAACGCCTCTGTATTGTGATGGAAGATTGTCAGTAAGTACCAAGTACAACTATGAATGCATGGAGATGTCATGTCTAATAGTTATTGGAATTCAAACATACTACAGTCACCCTTTTGGAAACATTTGCAATAGAATCATCCAATATCTATACAAGACACTCCCTCATTCAGATAACATTTTTTTATTCAATGACAGTCACTTGTCATACTCAAAACTATTTTCTATCTCACTTTAATACTCACAACAATTATACATTACTATTATTCTCTCTTTAATTCTCGTGCACACTCAAAAGTGTGCACATTGATGTAAGACGGAGGGAATATAGTGATGAAGACGAGATCACATCTAACGCTTTTGTGTATCACTACTTACCATATGTAATCAAGCAATTATAATTTAATAGTGGTAATGCAGTAATGACATCATCACCGTTAATCACTTGTACTTTTCCTATGTCCCGGAATAAATGTCATACTTTTTATTTTCGTTTGTCTCAAAATATATGTTGTCTTATTAAAATTAGGGTATGAAGTTTGGTGATCTTCCTATATTACCCATTTTAATAGGCACAAGCATTGCAATGCCATAGAAAGTGTCACTCTTCCCATATGAATAGATTGGGGCAATCAAAAGAAGCATAACTAAAATCTTAAAAATATTGACTTGTCAACTATGACATTTACTCCGGGAGTAATACATACAGTAATTTACTAGCCCAACTCAAAAAGACCGGGGGCAGGTCCAGCCCACTTTTGTGTTGCAGCTAGTAGCCCAACTCAAAATCCATTTACAAAGTCCATACTTCAAATTTTACATAGCCCAATATAAAATCTCAAAGCGACTGGGTGGATTTATCGCCATAGAATCAAAATGGCGTCGTCTCTCCCTCCCGCGAACATACACCACCACCACCGCCGGCACCACCGTCATCACCGACCCTATCTGCAGCCTGATAAAATTTCCACAATTCCATTCACTCCTTTCCTCGCCGATATTTATTCAACCACATATGCCATGTCTACCTCTCTCCGCCATGACCGTTCCTATCCTTCTTCCAACTTCAATACCAATTCACGGTGGTGCGGCCGCTGCCCTGCAACAAGTCCCCGTCCTCCTTCGCCACCCTCCGACGAAGACCAATTTTCCTCTTCTGGTTTGGATTCTCATTTTTTTTTTTTCCGTATTTGACTACTTAATTGTCAGTATCATTTAAATCATCTCTAACCACTTGTTTTAGGGTTTCTTTGATTGTCCGTGTATCAATTTAAGTATTTGAATTGTTCTAGATGTATGTCCTATGTTCTGATAAGAGAGTTCACAATCAATTTTTTTTTAAAAAAAAAAAATCAAACATACAGCTATATTAAATACATGCTTAAACAGATGTACTTTTCAGTTTTAGGTAACAAATGTTCAATCATTTTGGGAAGGAGGGGGTAATTTTTAATTTGTCTGTTTGATTTATTATTCGCTTTATTGATAGAAATGGTGGCTTAGCTTTTGGTAAGTAAGAGGGTGATGAAGTTCTGGCGAAAAGTAGTTTCAATCAGACCGACTTACAATACTTTGGTATGAACAAACAGATACTCCACTTGTTGAAAAATTGATACTACAAACTAATGATAAACCAAAACTAGTGTTCTAAAACATCCCTAGATTGAGGAGCAACATATTGGGCCTGTGTTTCCCATTATCTCAGTATTTTGATGATTGACAGAAACCCTCTAAATTTAACTGTAATTGAATTAAATAGGAGTCTGAGTTTCTCTGAAATATGAATGTACCCTTCCAACTTTAACTACATTTGGTGGCATCTCTCTCAGTATATTTTGGGTGGAGTAGGGCAGTTGCAAATTTTAGTTAACTGCTAAAATTACTAGTTTCAGATCATAGAACCTAGACCTATGATAGCTGGATGCCCTCAACATAGACATGACCAAAAGGATTCGGGAAC
This sequence comes from Campanula takesimana, assembly GCA_026119855.1. NCBI lineage: Eukaryota > Viridiplantae > Streptophyta > Magnoliopsida > Asterales > Campanulaceae > Campanula > Campanula takesimana. The sequence goes on from JAOWBW010000013.1 coordinate 278,678, forward strand.
CGGATCCGGGAACCGTCCAGAACCGAGAACCGCCGGAACTGGGAACCGAACCGGGAACCAGCATCAGACGGTTCGGTTCCACGGTTCCGGTTACCGATAGTGCTTTTCATTTCATTTGGTGGCATCTCTCTTCTCTCTAGTATATTTTGGATCTGTCGATCTGCTTATAGTAACTTGAGAGAGCCTAAGGAAGCCATTACAATTTGAATAGCTTCCAGCTCATTTTCAATGTTTGCCACCTTAGCAGGTTGACCTTCCATCTGTCGTGATAGTAGGTTTGGTAGAACAATTTCTGTATGAGATTCTAGATGCGGATGCAAATATATATTGTTGGAACTTCACTCTGATTTTTTTGAATCTAGATTGAAACTTTTTCGTGGTACTTGACATCGTGAGTTAATTTGACAAGGAGAATGATGCACAGACTGAGTTTAATAATCAAATAGTGCTAACAAATTTAAACTTAATGGTATATTTCGTCATCAAAGTGCATTACTTTTGCCTGTTGATTCGCACCTTTATGCCTCCAGTTTCTTATGAGCATGAAGGAGGGAGGTTGCTACAGCTAGATACAAAATTGACCTAATACGTTGTCAAATGCCTATGATCTGATTCTTTTCACTGTGCATTGAATAGTACCTAATGGCAGAAAATGATTCATTGAGCTGAGCAAACTTATTGGGACAAAGGCTGTGTTGGGTTTAGATATGAATATAACTGGATGCATCTAAGAGTCCTTTTTAACGTGATTGTATAAGGGTAATCATGATGAGTTTTCCCGATTTTGAAATATTGATTTCGAACATGCTCTGCAAAGGGACATTAGTGAAGGGTAATATCGTCAATTTGATGTGAAAGACTTTTACTAAAGAGAATGTTGCTTTTACTCTTCAATTGGTACGGCCCAAAGAGTAATACTCATGTCTTTTATTGGGATGGAGGTGGTAGGTTTATTTCAGGTTCCAATAGCAGGTGTGATATCTCTAAAGGTAGTCCTTTTTTGAGATCCCGAAAACCCACTAGTAAGTTCAGTTTGCTTGTGATTGCACCAATTTGGGAATTTTTCCAAATTCAGTTTGTTTGTACAACAGTTATATTTTGCAGTGGCTGCATACAATAGCATGTTATTATCCAGAGTCAGTTTTTCTGTCTTGTACGGAGTAATAATCTTGTTAATGAGGATTCTTTTTTTAAAAAATGGAAAATTAGACTCTAATAGCCACAGTTGTCTCTGATTGTACTTGGTGAAATTGGGTGTTTGTTTCTGATTGTTCTTGGTGAAATGGGCTTTGGTCCGCTCCTCCTTCTTGTGCTATTTTTAACCTGTATTTTAATCATCTACTCTCTCCATCCCTAAAAGATAGTCTCATTTGACTTTTTATTATGATCAATTATGACCAACCGTTAATCTCAATAATGAGTGATGTCATCAATAACAATAACAATTTTTAGAATGTTATTTGAAGATCAAATTGACATTTATGTTTGGTCAAAGTTCACTTGTGTTGAACAATAAGAAGTCAAATGTTGGGGACACAGAGTGTGGAGTAATTTGTTATAATCCCCAGCAGTCTCATTTGGGGTTTGTGAAACAGGATTACCAGCCAAGCTATCAAGATTCCAAGACAAGGTGCAGATATTCTTTGCAGTTCTATTCTGGATGTCACTCTTCTTCTGGTCATCTGTATGGGATAGCAGAAACAATAATGACAAGCCCCCTCCTCTCAGATGATAAGCACGCACTTACGCTGTATATAATATAAGTAGGAGGAGGTATATGTAAAAAATTGATATTACTCCGTACGAGTAGTATTGAGAAATAAAACAAAACGCTTTTATTTATGTAGAAAAGCAATCTTCATATATGTACAAGGTATATTACCGAATTTCTGGCATATGTTGAGCGAGATGCCTGCTTATAAATATCTCTCATTCATGCAATTGATTAACCGAAGCTTTCATATGAAAAGAAGTATCTGCTGCTGACCTATTTTGGGTTGCATACAACACTTGTTTCTGAAAAGAAAGAGCTCATTCATTTCCATGTCTATGTCAAGTAATTTCACATCAATTTCAAGTGGAATGGAACTGAAATAGTACCAAACTGGAACACATGTTAGAGATGCTCCACTCACCTAAGTTATGTCCCTACGGATAAAAAATACTACCTCTTCCGTTCCTTAAATGAGTGTCTAAATTTCATTTTAAGGGACATAACTTTTTGTACAATTTTGTGGCAAAATTCATATATAATATTGTAATCCTTTTTACAAACATTTAGTTTTTGCAAGTATAAAAAGATCGGTGATTTTTTTTTTTTCGAAAAAGATATTTAGGGACAAAGTTATGATTAAAATGGATACTCATTTTGAAACAAAAATTTCCTAAAAAATAGACACTCGTTTAAAAACGGGGAAGTAGCACCTTAATGTAATGGTAAAAAATACACCTAACGTAATATCACCAAGTTACAAGGTTCAGTTTAACAGTAATGGGTCGATTAAATCACTTTCCTACAAATTTTACATTGAATTGAAATGCTCGTAAAGTTCTTACCCATGTGTATATTAGACTGCATTCAACAGATAGTAATAAAAAAATATGATATTGCATTAATACTACTGCATTGTGCCGCCACCAGCCGCTGCCGGTTTCAAGTCGCTGGCCGGTTACCGTGCCGCCTTCTTCATGCAGTACTATATTCAGTGTACAGTGTTATGTGATGCATATAATCGTGGAATTTATCATAATTTGTAAAAAACAAATTTATCGGGCGTTGTCAAAAAAACTAATTAAAAGAAATTAGTATTTATTTTGATTCCCAAGACAACGGAAGAATATGACTTCAAAAAAAAAAAAAAAAAAAGACAACGGAAGAATATAAAAGGGCAAATAGCACATTAGTGCCCTTAAGTTTCACAGGAGTTGCAATGTGACTCCCAACGTACCAATTTTGGCAATTTCATTCCTAACGTTCACACTTTGGGCAATGTGGTGCCTTTTTGGATGGGCTCTAACGAAAATGGATGGAAACTAACGAAATGAACGAGAAACTTAACGACTATCTTTGAAATTTACGTTGTTCACCCCGAAGTTCATAATATTTCATTATTTACTATTTCATTAACTATATTTACAAAATACATTTAAAATGAGTTAATATAAATAATAAAATTATTTATTACATAGAAGAAAATATGAGTTAAATTCAATTTTTGCTCTGTCTCGAGTGAACTATTGAACCCATAATGAAAATGATTACGGTTTGGGAGTGAAGGTGGTCATGATTTGAGAACATAGATGTCATTTGAGTGTGAGAGAGATTGGAGGTGGGTTTTAGAGGGAGACTACAAGCCATGATTCAAGGTAGTGATGAGCTTGCATGATGGGTGGTGGCCGATGGTTGTTTGGGCCTGGGTGGGGTGGCCGGACCTTGGAGCAACATTGAAGGAGATAGTAGTTTAGTAGAGGTGGGTCTCCGATCTGTATTAGCCGGATACCAGGAGAGAGAGAGAAACTATCTTGAATTTGAGATCAAAGAAAAGTGATGAAGTGGGATCGTAAATTTAACCATTTAAATTCTAAATTTAGAACCTTGAATATTCACTGAATTCGTTCATCATCCAACAATATCATTCACAATGAATGATTCTAGTGAGACATTTTATTTCCCTCTTGTCCGTCTATCGAGCTTTTATTTCCAGTAGGTCCCTTCATTTATACTCTCTCTAAATTTTTATCTTCAATAAGGGTGATTAATACTATTTTCAAAGAATTTCGTTAAGTTTCTGGTTCATTTCGTTAGTTTCCATCAATTTTCGTTAGAATCCATTCAAAAAGGCACCACATTGCCACGTGTGAACATTAGGGATGAAATTACAAAAATTGATACGTTGGGAGTCAAATTACAACTCTTATAAAATTTAAGGACACTAATGTGCTATTTGCCCGATATAAAATTAACTAAAGTTCCATGATTCTATTAGTATTGCCGAGCCGTCTCGGCCTTGCTAACTCACTGTAGTGAGGCACCGCTTGTTCGGTCCCTTATTGGGTTAAGTGGACCCACCTGGAACTTGTCAGCCGCTACGTCTTATTCTGTCCCATACCGCTACATGCTGATTCTACCTCACTCCACTCCCCCCTCTGTCTGCACTAATCAATCTCCGACGAGTCAAATTAGGGTTTGTATCTATCCAAATATGTTGATGAGAAGTTCTTCAACACCAATTCTGAATTCATGGTTGCCCAATTCCCGAGATTCATCGCCTGAACCTGATGCCTCTCGTTCTAAACTCTCCCGGACGAGGTCTGGCTCTGTCTCGTTCTCCATTTCCTCCTCCTTTAACCTTGACGATCATCATACCTCCAAATCCAACAACTCCGATTCCGATATTCGAGAATCGCTCCAAACAAAAATCCACAACTCCACCTTTCGCCCTCACTCTGTTCCGAAGCCTCCTCGGGTCAAGGAAAATGGTGATCCTGATCAGGTGATGTTGCGCAATACTCCCAGGCCGATTGTGAGGATATTGTCCAGCTCTGGCTTGGGTGGGGCTATGATAGTCACTGAGGGAGAAGGTGATGTTTTGCAGTCGGAATTGGCTGGAGGGGGAACCGGGGGTGGCGGTGGTAGGGTTTGTAGTGGTGAAGGGAGACGATCGGACGACGACGGAGATGGGTTTGGATCTCATCGTGATTATACAGACGCTTATTACCGAAATATGATTGAAGCAAACCCTGGAAATGCCCTTTTGCTAGCTAATTATGCCAAATTCTTGAAAGAGGTAATCATAATGCGGATCATTTACTCCTTTAACTTGCAATTCAATAAAATTTATGTCTAAGTTGTTTTTTTGATTTATTCTTTTGATGAACAGGTTAAGAGGGATTATGAGAAAGCAGAGGAGTATTGTGGAAGGGCCATCCTAGCGAACCCAACCGACGGCAATGTTCTGTCGCTCTATGCTGATTTAATATGGCAGACTCATAAAGATGCCGATCGTGCTGAGACTTATTTCAATCAAGCTGTCAAGACTAACCCTGATGACTGGTATGAACATGTTAATACTGAATCCACAAAAAACTACTTCCTTTACATTTTACATGATTATTGTTCTTGATGAAGCAGTTTTTTATAATCATGAATCAAGCTCACTACTTGTTCATAGAATTTGTTTAATGCTATGTGAAATTTCAATGTCTTTTGATTTCTTATGGAGATGCTGTCATTTGAAGTTTTAAACCATTGGTTGGGAATGTTTATGACTATTCTGTATTGAATGTGGTGAGCTCCTTGTTCGATTGAAGGTCTCATCTAAGTGGTTCTGTCATATTATTTCATTCACTCATGGTTGTCGGACTCCTCAAAATCTTATGATTGGAATTCTTGAAGGGGTGAAAACTTATTGAAATTTAACTGATGAAGTTTGTTCATGCTTTCCCACAGCTATGTTCTAGCTTCCTATGCTCGATTTTTGTGGGATGCTGATGATGAGGATGAAGAAGAAGAAGATAATAAAGAGAAGGAAGAGAATGGAACCATAAAAGACACCACTTCACCGTTGGTGCTCCATGGAAGCGCTACTCATTGGTCTCCTCTAGCTGCAGCGAGTTAGTGTAACATCTCTTCTGTGATTTTGCCTAAAAGTACTGGTGCTATTATATTAGTTGAGCTAACTAAGATGCTACGAGCTGAAGAATTATTTCTCCTTTGTTTTCTGATATTTTTCTTTCTAGTATAGAAAATAGGAAAAATAAGGTTTTGACTGTTAGACGCCACTTACCATAAGTATCTTTTAATAGATACATGTACCAAAGTATGTGTTTAATAAGTCTATTGTTTGCAAAAAGGTCATTGCCTCATTCTCTTTTTTGTTGTAGATTTTCGTTTGGATTAAATCTTGTCATCTGATATGCAGATTATCCAACAAGTTATTTGTTGGATAATTATTTCGCATACATGTCTAACAAGTATTAGACACGTATGCGAAATAATTATATCCAATGTGAAACATAAATTCCTATGGTTGAATCCGTTATTCTTTATATTTATTTATTATTGTTATTGTAAATCAGGTTCCTTGTCAACAGTTTAGAGGATACGTAATTGGTCATAATAAAATTCACAAGATGAGAGGTGATGCCTACATCTTATGAAGTGATGCCCTTCAATATCTATAAGATGAGAGGTCATGGCTATACATCAGTGATTTGATGCCCTTTTTGTGGCCATCAATATTTCATTAGCAATTCAAGTTACATGCAGCTCAAACCATATCTTTTGATTGAAGTACCAAAAATATGTTTATAAGGTAGAGGATATACAGAAAGCCAGAGTAGGCCTAGTGGTTGAAATAAATAGCGGGTAAAGTATAATTTTCGTGCCCTCGTTGGTCCACACATGTTATGGTTTTGACTTTGCCTAGATGTGTCTGCTAGGAGCAGTCAATGTATTCTTGTGGTGGTCTAGTCAGATAGGTAAGTTAAAGTTCTTAATGCAGTTGTCGTACCCTCTCAACCTTGTTTGAGAACTTACACGCATGAATGACAATAGACTTGTTGAACCCAAGCTGTCATTTGATCATTTAAAATATGGATTTATAGATACAACCAGCATCCAGCAGATATAAAAAGAGAACTTTTGCATAGAGGTTGGGGTAATAATATATTGTGCTTGAAATTGATATACTCCAAAGACAAGAAAAAGACCCAAGTGAAAGCTGTTGATTATTTGAAAATTACTGATTTTATTATGTTTGCATGACCTGTTCGTTTGTCATCCCCGTTCATTCCAATCTCATTGATCATATCATCATATCAACTGACTTAGGCAATTGATTTACTCGACACAAATTCATCTGCTTATTATCATCTCCAGTTTTCTTGCATTCAGGAATAAGCATCTTGCAAGTCAGAGATGGAAGGCGTAAAGGGTAAGGTTGATCAAATAGAACCAAGCGACACCTACCACATTGCATATATGATCCACTTTCTTCTTGGAGCTGGTTATTTGATACCATGGAATTCTTTTGTCACAGCCATTGATTACTTCCAACATCTCTATCCAAACAAGCATGTCGACAAGGCTTTCTCAGTAGGTTACACAATCTCATCTTTACTGGTTCTCCTTCTATTAATGTATGGGTCTAGCAAGCATAAGTTACCGGGTTTTCGTTTGAGGATGAATGTGGGCCAGTCTTTGTTTATTATAGCCTTGATGGTTGCACCTGTCACGGACTGGATTGCTCATGGACATGAAGAGGGCCCAGGTGAGGCTAATACTATTGCTTTTGCTGTTCTTGTCTTTATGGCAGTGGTTTGTGGGACTGCAGATGGGTTGACTGCTGGAAGCTTGGTTGGAGCAACTGGTCCACTGCCTGAACGTTACATGCAAGCAGTTTTTGCGGGCAATGCTTCTGCAGGTACTTTTTACATTGTTGCATGCTCTTAAATAGTCGTGAACTCCCTCCGTCGCGGAAAGATAGTCCGATTGGACCTTTTATGGTCGACACAAGTGAACTTTGACCTAATCATTTGGTCTTATGTTGACCATCAGATGTGACTATCTTTCTGGGACGAAGGGAGTAAGTAGTTATTTGTTGACTTGTACATGGCACCCATTTTGAAACTGTAGATTTACTTGTTTGCACCTTCAAAAAATTTCACGTACAGGTGTTTTAGTTTGCATGGCGAGGGTCATAACGAAGGCATCACTTCCCCAGTCACCCGACGGCCTTAAGAAAAGCGCACAGATTTATTTCTTGATGAGCGCCTTTGTGGTATTTCTATGCATCATATGCTGCAATCTCATTGATGAACTACCCGTAATTCAGTACCATAGGCAAAACAGACCCTTTTCCTTAAAGATCCCAACATCTGATCTTCCTCTTTCTACAGCAGATCAAACAAAACGACCCAATTTTAAGAAAGTGGTCAAGAAAATCCGATGGTTAGTAGTTGCAATCTTCACAATTTACGTAGTCACCCTCTCAATTTTTCCTGGATACGTGAGCGAAGACGTGGAATCCAAGTTTTTCCGGGATTGGTATCCTATATTGTTGATGGGAATGTTCAATGTTGGGGATTTTCTGGGAAAATCTCTGACAGCATTATATGTTCCAAAGAGTAGTAGAGGGGCAATATGGGGATGTATGGGTAGATTACTATTTTACCCTTTGATTTTGGGGTGTATTCATGGACCTAAATGGTTGAAAAGTGAGGCATTAGTGGTATTGTTGACTATTGTGCTAGGGATCAGTAATGGGTATTTGACTAGTGTGCTGATGATCCTAGGTCCCAAGTCTGTTCCGGTCGAAGAATCGGAGATTGTTGGAATTGTTATGACTCTGTTCTTGGTGATTGGGTTAGCCGTGGGCTCGGTCTTCGGGTGGCTATGGAACATCTGATCTGATCTAGTCGTAGTGTGTGTGACCATGTTGCTCAGCTGCCAAATTATTTGCAAATATAACCACAATAAAAACAGGAATTATTGTCAATGAACGATTAAGACAAGCATACTAATTATTGAAACTAGTTGACCGAATTTTCAAGTACTGTAATGGTAACATTGGCAATGAATCCGGGCATCATCCGCAGTAGAACTGCATGAGTAGCTATAGTAACATTGATTTGTATCGTTTTATCGAGCTGAGTTAGCATACTTATACAGTAACATAAGTTAGTATTTTATTCTATTTGGGCTGCTAACCGCTCTAACGGAAGCTTAGGTGCAACGCTCCAACGAGTGAAAACGAGATAATGTTTGTAAAACGTTTTGGTACACAATGTAAAACTGAACTACTCAATGTAAAAACATTTTCGTAAAAAGTGGAGCTAACAAGTTTATTCTCTATTTTCATGTTGGGTAGTGAACGTTTTTACATATATACCAAAACGTTTTACAAACATTGTCTCGTTGGAGCTAATTCCGTTTGAGTAACCCGTTGTTTGTTGACTAAAACATCATCTTCCTCCTCTTCCAATCATATTCTAAACTTGAACGTGCCTACCTAGTAAAGGTATACTTGTATTTTTGAGAAATATCAGATGGGGTCTACTTGATCATGCTGAAGAACAAAAAGAAAAGATTTCAAAAAAGTTAGAATATATTCCAATCCTTGTCCTAATCTTAACCAAAAACCCTTCCCCTCAATCATCTTCTCCATTAGGATTGGAATATTTCTCTGTCTACTTCCATGGCATTCCTTCTGCTAATGCATTCCTATTTCCCTTCTCATCCGTCTCTCCCCTCTTCCATTTCTTACTACAAATTACACCTCTCCGTACTCTTCATTTCCAACATTTTATTATCATGAATTTCTCCCCTTTTTTCCGCAGCTTCATCTTTCTCTTCTTAATCATTTTTCCCAATGGTAATTCATTTTAAATCTCATGTTTATTAACTATTAATTTAACCCTTTAATTGATGATTGTTTGTGTTTTTTTGATCAGTTTTAATGGTGAATGCATTTGTGGGAACCTACGGTGTGAACTACGGCCGAATCGCCGACAACATTCCTCAGCCGGAAAGCGTAGTCACCCTCCTCAAAGCAGCAAAGATCAGAAACACCAGAATCTACGACTCCGATCACAGCGTACTCAAGGCCTTCAAGGGCTCCGGCATCGGAATAATCATCGGACTAGGCAATGAGTTCTTAAGAGACATAAGCGTAAATCCAGACCGAGCCATAGATTGGGTCAAAGAAAACGTCGAACCCTTCCTCCCCGGCACACGCATCCGCGGAATCGCCGTCGGAAACGAGATACTCGGCGGCACAAGTCAAGAACTCTGGGAGGTTTTACTCCCGGCGGTCAAAAACGTCTACGCCGCCCTCGACCGGCTCAACCTAACCAAAATCGTAGAAGTATCAAGCCCACATTCCGCCGCCGTGTTCGCCAGCTCTTACCCGCCGTCCGCCGGCGCTTTCAAGGAATCCGTCCTCCCTTACATGAAGCCGCTTCTAGAATTCTTCTCCCAAATCAATTCACCATTCTACATAAACGCTTACCCATTTCTGGCTTACATTAGCGACCCAGTAACCATTAATATAAACTACGCCATCTTCAAATCAAATCCAGGAATCCGCGACAACAAAACGAAGCTCCATTACGATAACATGTTCGACGCCATGATCGACGCGGCTTACGCGGCTCTGGAGAAAGCCGGGTTTGAGAAAACGACGGTTATAGTTTCTGAAACGGGCTGGGCTTCAAAAGGAGATGATAATGAGCCTGGAGCTACTGTTAAAAATGCCAAAACTTACAATAAAAATCTTCGTAAAAAGCTTTTAAAAAGGAAAGGAACTCCGTATCGGCCCAAGACAATTGTTAAGGCCTATGTTTTCGCCTTGTTTAATGAGAATTTGAAGCCCGGCCCCACATCGGAGCGGAATTTTGGCCTTTTCAAAGCGGACGGGAGCATTGCGTACGATATTGGGTTTACTGGCCTCGTTCCTTCCTCTTCCACATCTTTGTTTATGTCATTAAAGGTTCGCCTTTGTTTGGGTAAATAAGTAAATGGAGCTTTTTTTAGTTTATTTTTTGCTAAATTTATTTAATTTTTAATTTCGCAGGGGATTCGAGTTGGAGGTTTGCTTGCTGCAGCGGTTCTACTTATGATGTTATGAGGGTGAAAAAATATTCCGGCCATGTGTAAATAGAAGCCCATGTTTATGTTATCAATGCTAACTATTGTTTGTTTGAGGTCTTTTGAGAAAGATGGATGATTCTTTTATTGATTTGTATATGATGTAAAGCAATAGTTAAATTTTAATATCTATAAATTCCCTTTTATTTCATAATTACCTTAAACTATACTCCTAATTTCAAAAAAAAAAAAAACATTCACGTCCATGTTTAAATTTGGAACTTCTGATCTTGCCCTACTTTACTCCACTTCCTCATGAAATGACCCAAAATCACTCACATCACTTTTATTGAGCTCAACAGACTAATTGTTTTAGCGTCGAGTGGGTCCCACATTTTTTAAAATCAATTTTCATCACAAAATTAGAAAAGGGTGATGTGGTCGAGCCAAGCATCGCTTGCTTGAGTGCTAGAGCAGTGCTCGTACGTCCCGGTTCATTTTGAAACGAATTAAAAACTTAAAATGTGTCTTATAAATTAATGAGCGGGAGAGTACAAGTATGTTTCACCAATCTTCCATTCTTCCTCTCCGGGGCTGATGTGCAGTGATTTGGGGGTTCAGGCGGGTTGGTCGGGCCGGTCACGGGTTTGCAAGACCTCGGGCCGGGTTCGGTAGAGGGGAATGACTTTCCGGGTCGGGTTCGGTTCATGTCAAACCCGGCCCGTACCCGACCCGTTGTCATCCCTAGTTATGATGATAACTCCTTTTAACATTGATGAGCCTTGGCCTCTCAGATATACATTTATACACATGTCTGTACACATTGTAAACATGCCTATACGCATGTAGGGCCGCGATCACCACCACCACTTTCCCACATTAATATGATATTGTCCGCTTTGGGCCTAGCCTGCACGGATTTGTTTTTGGGAACCTCCCAAAATGCCTCATACTAATGAAGTGGGTGGGCGCTATTATATACCTTGCAATTGTTTCCTCAATTGCCGATGTGAGACTTTGGGTTGCACCCCAACAATCCTCCCCTCAAACCAAGATGTGGGACTTTGGATTGCACCCCAACAATCTTCCCCTCAAACCAAGGACCATATCCAGCGAAAGCTTGTACCAACCGGCCCGCGGAACACCACCGCCTTCAATTGCAAGACTTCATTCGCAATGTCACACAAGGGGAACCCCACCAATATAAAGCACACACGCCCGGTCAGGAACATCCGAACAATGGCTCTGATACCACTTTTAGGGCCGCGACCACCGCCACCATTTTCCCACATTAGTATGATATTGTCCGCTTTGGGCCTAGCCCGCACGGATTTGTTTTTGGGAACTTCTCAAAAGGCCTCATACTAATGAAGTGGGTGGGTGATATTATATACCTTGCAATTGTTTCCTCAATTGCCGATGTGGGACTTTGGGTTGCACCCCAACAACACATTATATACGGCTTATGAACTTATACCAAATACAAAATGTGGGATCCTCCAAAGGGCCAAATATACATTATACCCCCTCTAGCTATAAATACCCCTCATCATCTCATACAAGGTGTGTTGACTTTCTCTTTACACATTATACTCTCTCTAGAGCTTTCTCTCTCTAGACAGTTATCTCCATATACATTGTTCTGATTCTCACACCCAAGGGTTATCGGGGATACCCCAACCCCCCCCCCCCCACCCCCCAAATACACCTAACGGTGTGTTGTTTTGCAGAATATCATAGCCATATATCCGACTCGAGGACAACAGTAGCACACTTTTATGTATACCTTATTCCGAAAGTTTGAGCGTCATCAGTGGTTCCATTGTCGGAAATACCCCAACCCCTTCATACACCTAACGGTGTGCTTTATTTTGCAGAAAATTTTAACCAGATATCTGACACCGGGAGACAACCTTAGAGCACTTCTATATAATTTGGTCATCCCCTAGTGAGCCAAATTTCTGGGCATCATCAAACATGCTGCTTATGGTATTGAATTTGGATCAAAGTTAGATGCACACTTTCCGGCCGACTTTTTGTTAGGTAAGCATGATGATTAGGGATGGCAACGGGGCGGATACGGAGCGGGTTTGCTCATAACCAAACTCGCCCTTCAGTGAACACTCCTGTTACCAAACCCCCCCTGCCCCGCCCCGTATGGTGTTGAACCCGTACCCGCCGCGTATTCCATAAAAGCACAATTTTATGGATGAAATTAACATCATAAATTAACATTAGAAAATGAGAAAGATGTATTATATATGCTGCAAGTAGAGATGAAACTAAAATCAATAATAACCACGCAAAATATGGAGTGTATTGGGACATTACAGTAAATAGATGCATGCTTTAGTATACGGGGCGGGGCGGTGACCTGCGGGTTGGGGTGTGTTACCAAACCCGCCCCGTTGCGGAGCGGACTGTCCCCGATACGGATTGGGTTCAGACAAATTGCCATCCCTAATGATGATGAGTACCGAGGGTTTTAGCAAGTAAGATTCAAATAATCGGACTATCCACTTTCGTAATGGGAAGGGCTGTTGTTTCATTTTCTTTTACTAAAAAGGGTATATAATTAAACATAATCTTTGATAAGTTACATAATAATGATTGAGATTATGTGAATCCTTGTGCTAATATAAACACAACACTTTTTACAAATGGAATTCTCATTTCTATGAAAGATTGCTAGAATTTAGGACATGAAACTTTATAGGGATTTCTCAAAGAGTTGGTTGATGTATAACGACTTGTGCTCTAAAAAGTAAAGCACGAGAGAGTAATTGATAAGAGAATAATAAGTGAGTTATTATTATAAGTGTGATAAGTGGATTTTATTATATAATCCTTCCGTTCCAGACTAATGGGCACACAATGTTTCTAGCACGTGAATTAAAGAAAGTGTAAGTGTTAGCGAGTATGAAAAATGAGTAGGAAAAATGGAAGTGTAAGTGTTGTGAGTATAAAAGTAAAGTAGAAGAGAGAATTATTGAAATATTATTTACCAATTTAGTAATGTGCAGATATTAATGGGACACCAAAAAAAAAAATTTGTGCCAATTTGCAGGGCACACAATGTTTAATGCATGCATCTTGGAGCCATTATCTGCTTTATAAAGTTTCTGGAGTTACAAGGACATTATTATCAATCTGGTCCTCTTTCAAATAATCCACAGTAGTCGTTTTCTTCTCATCTTTCAAATAGTGGTTGTTATTGAAACAAAAAATATCACTTTTTTAATTTTAAACATTATTATATAGAGCTGGACCCAGTGATTTTATAATTCTAGACATTAATTTAGAGTTTGAGATTAGATGTTCACATTAAGCCAAACATATTTTAATTCTTTAATTTAATAAAATGTGCTTCATCTGTCCGTAAAGAATTTCTATTTTTCAATTAAGTGACATTTTAAAAATATCATTTTTGTAATTAATTGTAAAGAGCAATAAATATTCTTCTCTTTCCACTTGCGTGAACTTTTGGTATTCTCTAAAAAAACTTTTAGTATTACAAATATTATATAATGAATATTTATAAAACTTAATAAGCTCCCTCATGAAGCCTACAGAAACAAATATTCCATGTGAATTTAGTACGTCCCGCCAAAACGGCTACGAAATCATCCTGAAAAAAATCTTAAGATACGCAGGTGCTCTTCAACAGAGGCAGACCTAAGGCATACATAGATGATAGGTGGCGGTGAACCTAATATTTAGTGTGAACATAGAGGTAAGTGCTTTTATATATTTCATTCGTCTCAAAACAAACTTCTCATTTTCCTATTTTGAACGTCTCATTGGAAATTCTCACTTACCTAAAAAGGAATAGAATTTCTCCACTTTCTCTCTCCTTCCTACTCACAACAACTATCAACTTACTATTCTTTACCCAAATTTTTCTCTCATTCTCACTCACACACCTACTTTTTCAACATCATTCTATAGTTCTCATTCCTAAAATTCTATGAAAAGTTTGTTTTGAGGCATAGAGAACTTTACTCATTTAGCTCAAGTTCGATTCCAACTAGTGTTTTTAAAACTTGTGCACCCACTTTGATTTACTTTTGGGTCCGCCACTGCTCCTCTAAGTAAAACATGGACACTTCTGGATTCGTGTATTCAAACATATCTTGTTTTTGGCACATGACTTATCAAAGCATCTGGATTGGCAATTGCCAGCCAAACTTTCTGAGTATTGCTAAGTTGAACAACAAAGTAAAACCTTCCGAGTATTGCTAAGGCTCTCAACATAAAGAGAGGATGCAAAGGCTCTCAACATTAAGTGAAATATAAGAGAGGTTTGAAACTCTAAAAAACAATTAAAAATGCCAAATATAAAAACGATGTACCGTTGAAAAACAGGAAAAAAAATCCAAATTTAAACATTAATCAATAATAATAATCAGTGATTAATATCTTTAAAAAAAATGAATGATCTAACACATGCGATTGTTGTGTTTCAAAGAAAAAAACACATGTGATTGTTGAATGATTATCAGTTTAGGAATGATTATCAGTTTAGGAAGGACTCTTACTCTGAGACGTACCAAAATGGAAAGTAGGACTCTTACTCTGGGACGGAGAGAGTACTTTTCTTTGATAGATTGAAATTAATTTGAAATATAGATTCAATAAACTAACTTATTCTCATAACTATTGTAGGTAAATTCTGATTATTCCGTATGACTGAAATTTAATCACCTCAATAACAATATGAACAGATCATGCCAGCAAATAAAATAAACATAGGGACTAGCAAAGAGTAGTTTAATAAAACAGAAAACAACCGCGCGGCCTTGGCCAAGCCGTACCGACTTGGGATCTCCCAAAGGAGGTCCCAAGTTCGATTCCCTTCCCGAGTTTCTGCCAACAGGTGATCTTTTAGATGGCGGGCAATTACCTTAAATGATGTGATACAAACTTTCAAAAAAAAAAAAAAAAAAAAAACAGAAAACAGTAAAATAAATAAGGAAGATAATTGATACAACACTCCATGTTAACAAGGAGAGTGACAATCGGGTGTAACGGCATCAAGGTCGGACCCACTATCATCCAAGAAAAAATCATCACCGTTGATCTGATCAAGAACGAGTACCAATCCCATGGCAAAGGCTGCATCGAATCCTGGCTTGATTATGAGAGAGAAAACGTCCTTTCCAAGTACGACATTGGTAGACGTGTCAACTTTGCGTTTAATCTCAGCCACTGGTTCCTTTGCTGCATCGTAAACCGTGCAGCAGCGGTGTCCGAATGACTCCTCAATTTGGTACTCCTCGCTATGCTCACCGTACAACTCTACCGTCATGCTCGACCGGCCGATGATTGAAGATCTCCGGACGCTGAAGATTGGTTTCTGACCGTCCGTTCTCTCTCCTAGAAAACCTTCCCACCGCTGATGTAGACTCGGTCTCTGTTTTATGAGGAAATTGAATGAGTCAACTCACTGTGTCAACTCGGGAGTCTTATTCTCCAGAATTTCATCAAATTCAATGGAATTTTAGTATAACCCGTCTTTGAACATAGATAGAAGTACGTAAATTGTTTTGTAACCCAGCGGGTTCACTCGGACCCAACGAGTCGACTCAGTGAGTTGAGTTGGAAATGTAAATTAATCGACAGTAACTGAATTAAATAGCATAAAAAAACTGCCGATTCGTCTACAATATAACCTCGACTCATTGAGTTGACTCTTTTGGGAGAAAATTGTGCAGTGAAAATAGAGTAAAGTTGAGATCAAGAGTAAAGTAGTGTACCTTCCGGCGAACGGTGAGGAGACAGCGGCCGGAGGGGTTCATTAGGACAAGTTTAGAGGTATCGCGTGAATCAGGACCGTAGGAATCGACTCGGAAAACAAGTTGGCCATTGGAATCGTAGACGGTGAAGCCATCGCCGGGGAAGAAGAGGGAGGTCTTGAGAACGGTGAGATGGGTCTCTTTCTCGTACGTGAACTCATCTTCTACGACAATGCTTCTTTTCATTTCTCTTTTCGATTGATCTTTGGATCTAAACTAGTAATCTGGTTATTCGAATCTGATGGTTACGAGGGCTATCTTTTTGGAAGGGAAAGCAACAAAATTGCAGAAATGGAGGAAGAGGGGAGAATAATTTAAAGGGGGGTGGAAGAAAAGAAACAAGGAGGAGGGGAGGCGGAGTGTGCGTAAGGACATGTGGCGAGAAATACTCGCAAGACTAGTATCAGTATAGAGATGTTTCGGAAGTCAAAATCACAAAATCCTGTCAGAATCTAGCCCCACATCACCTAATTATATGTTCACGCCTATGTCCAATGTTCAGCTACGCGTGAAGGTGCGTGTTGGAGCATAACTAGCCAAAGCCTAACTATATATAAAGATTCAGGGTCACTCCTCCCATAGCCAATTGATTTTGGGATGGAACCTCAGACTTTATCATTTATCACCAACATTTTTATTTTTTTTGAAAGAAAGATTATCGCCAACCTATTTATTTCGGGCAAATTGCAATTTGTTAATATAAGTTCTACACTTTAAATGAACTATAGTCTCTTTAACCACAAATATACCAAAAAATTTAATAATAATAATAATAATAATAAATATGATTTAATAAAGGGGAAATGACAATTTAGGGTCCAAAGTTTGGGGGTGTGTGCCAATAGGGGTTTGATGTATCAATTTTGTCAATTTAGGGTCCAAAGTTGCAAAAGTTGTGCAAGTTAGGGTTTTTTAACGATTCTATTAACGGAATTCAGTTAAGTCAAATGTGTTTTGACATGGACTTAACTGGAGTTTGTTTTTATTATTTGCATGAGCATATTGTCATTTCAGATGTAGAAAATTAATTAAAAAAATGAAATATTAAATTTTACTTTCTTATATTAAATTAACTAATAATTAAGAAGTCATTTACCGAAAATATTTTTTTCAAGAAATACAATAAAAATATTTTTTTCATTAGAACCACTATAAAATAAAAATTATAATTTTTAAAAAAGAAAAATTGTAAAAAAACTATATTCCCAAAAAAAAAAACCACTTTGTTTTTTTAAAAAAAAGAAAGTGAGGATTTGGACAATTCTTTTTTTTTTTTTTTTCCGTGGTGGTGGTTAGTATTGTTTCATTATTAATATTAGTATTCCAATTATTTTTTTTATAAAATTATTTTTTATTTTTATTATTAATTTTCCTTGTTTATAACTTCATTATTTGCGGTTTAAAAAAAAACCACTTTAATTTTTTATTTGCTTATTATTTTATTTATTATTATTTTTTAATTAATTAAAATTATTCTAAAATTTAATAATAAAGTGAAAGAAAATTTAGGGTCCATTGTATAAGGGGTGTGTGAAATGACAGCCCAGACGAACATCCAAAACTAACTTCAATTAAGTTTTTCTGTTACTTAACTGGATTTTCTTTGCAACTTAGTCCAAAAACCCTTAATTGACTAACGTTGTTAACTTTGGACCCTAAATTGACAAAATTGATACATCAGACCCCTATTGGCACACACCCCCCAAACTTTGGACCCTAAATTGTCATTTCCCCTTTAATAAATAAGCAAATTTTATCAACTATAATGGAAAACTCATTTAATATAATTGTATTTAAAACTTCTTTATCAAAAATCCCCTATCAGTTACTCATTGTCAAATACAAGTGCATCACACACATTTAATACAAAAATATATTATTAATTTTAACATACTTTTGCTGTAGAGAAGTTAACAAAGAGGGGGTAACTCCTCTCTCTCTCTCGGGTGGTTTCCAAAACCTGTCACCGTCATCTTCATCTCTTCTTCTCTCTGCTATCAATTCTCTTCATTTCCTCTATTGTTGTTGTTAGATATTCTTTCTACTATTCAACAACACAATTTTTTGTAGTTTCAACGTGTTGAAACTAGGGATGGCCAAACCGGACCGGAACCGGAAAACCGGACCGGAACCGGACCGGAAAAGCCCGGAACCGGAGCAAACCGGGAGGAAACCGGAACCGGACGAACCGGAACCGCAAGGCATGCGGGCCGGTTCAGGGTCACATATATGCCGAACCGGACCGGAACCGGAACCGGAACCGTACCGAAAATCCCTTGTTTTTCAATAATTTTAAAGGAGTGGACCGAACCGGACCGGAACCGTACCGGAACCGGACCGAACCGGAACCGTATTGTGCCAAACCGGAACCGGAACCGGGGTAAGTGCGGGCCGGTTAAGGGTCACCCTTTTGACAAACCGGAACCGGCGGTTCCGAACCGGAACCGGGCCCGGAACCGGTTTTGGCCATCCCTGGTTGAAACTACAAACAATTTTGTTGTTGCTATTTTTCCTTTCGTTAATCGTATAATAAATAAATTTCTCTCCTATATGTGAGAGCCGTTGTTTTCTCTCCTGTTGTGGGTAGACTTTCAGAGCAACATCTTGAAAGGTGTTGACATCTTGGGACTCAGTGGACGAGATATTAACCATTGTAACCATCTGGACATCTTTGTGACTAAGAAGACTTATCTCAACAGAGGAATGGACTTGGTCAATAAATTGGTTAGAGAATCCCATGAATATAGGACAGTTGGTTACATCTATATTTCTAGACGTCGACATCTTCACCAAGACGTCAACATCTTCACCTCTGGTGGCCTTATGGATAAGTATTTATAATAAACGTGTTTTATTGTTATTAACCTTTTCTACAGGAAATTACCATGTGATAAATGAGCAAGGCCACAAATGTGATGTACCAGTTTCAACAACATAGAAGACCAAGTCAAAAGATTCCTCAAGATAGAATCCGATATTTTAGGAGAGTTTGTTATTCTTTTTAGATAGGTCTCTTATTTGTATTTCTATTTAAACCAAGCTTGGGGGCACACTATCACACACACTCACACAATACTTTGTACTCCTCCACAGTTCAAAAACATTAATACTACCGTTTGGGAAGGAAGGTGCTCTTAATCACCTCCCGAGGTTTTGTGCCGGCGAGATCATTTTTCTCAAGGGCTTTCCTCGTTACATCTTCGTGCAATCTTGAATTCTGCAATTCTTTAGCATTAATTCCATTCGTCCCTCATTTATTTTGATCATCAATCCAGAATCCATATTTCATTGTTTTTTGTCAAAACATCTCCTATATGTGAGAGCCGTTGTTTTTTCTCCTCTGTTGAGAGTCTATGGTTGTTTATTGTTTTGTTTGTTGTTTTTTGTATCTTGTAATTGCAGCGATTTTCACATTTCCTCACAATAAAGTGGATATCATAGTTCTTACTGCACAATGATGGTTGTTGGATTTTGAGATTTATGGTGGGCGTTTTTTCGTCAACCTGGATTCTGTATATCAAGTGCTAAACGCAATATATTATCTGAAGGGGAATCTTTTAAATGCCGGATGGAGGCAGTGTCCAAGTTTTTCTTAGAGTGGAATCCGTTCGTCTCAAGATTCAAATTGGACTTGTTATTGTTGTAGGTTAAGAGATGTAATTGTTACTATTATTCGGGATGAGCCTTCGGTGTTTGTGGAGTGCCATCTTTTTTTCTAATTGTGAATGAAATGGATTTGTCGTTTGCTAAAAAAAAAACATACTTTTGCTGTAAAATCAAGACAATTAAATAATTTTAACTACTTTATTAATATGTGTGTTTTTTATATATATTTTTTTGTTTTGTTTATTTATGCCCATGGCATATTTTAGATGAACTACAATACTCCATCTATCCCAAAAAAATTATATCATTTTGATTTTTTATGTTAAATAAAAGAGCAATGCTAGGGGCACAAAACAATGTCACAAAATCTTGATCACACAATGAGGTGGCGATATTTTATTGGTTGCATCGATAGTGGACCCGGCACACTCTAATTAAAAACACCAATAAAATCATTACACCTAAGATTTTGTGAGCAAAGTTATGTGACTTTTTTGTGCCCCTAGTATTATTCTAAATAAAAATAAACTTTGATCAAACATTAGTGTGAATCTAATGATCACTATTAAATACTAAAAATTGTCATTGGTAGATCATTATCAATTACAATTTTTAGAATTTCACTAGAATAATTAGATCGACACTAATGTTTGATTAAAATTGTATTACACTAACTATAGAAAGTCAAAATACGAAAAAGTTTCCAGAACTTAGAGAATATTTTTTTTTTCAAATTTAATGTTTGAAATGGAGATATCGGACCCTTGAAGATGTGACTATTTCATACTAACTGGTGCTGTGTTAAGAGCATCTCCAATGTGCACTAAAAATTGCACTAAATCATAAAAAATCCATTATTTCCATCTCCAATATGCACCAATTCTCGGAACAAATATATATATATATATATATATATATATATATATATAAAGTTGGTGAAGAGAGATGTGGTGTTGCCATGTGGACAAGTCATGGGGGAAGGATGAATTTGGTGATGCCACATCAAATCTACCCTAATAAGTAAGTGACTTTTCATTTTTTTTCTAGTAGCTAATAGTATTAGCTAATAATTTTAGTTATTATAAAGAGTAACTATTATAGTTAACTATTACTAAGAATAGTAATAGTTAACTATAGTACTTAACTACTATAGTTATTTATTACTATTATTAGTAATAGTTAACTATAATAGTTAAGTATTATAGTTAACTATTACTATTATTAGTAATAGTTACTATAATAGTTAACTATATTACTTAACTACTATAGTGAACTATTACTATTATTAGTAATAGTTAACTATAATAGTTAAGTACTATAGTTAACTATTACTATTATTAGTAATAGTTAACTACTTATAATAACTATTACTATTATTAGTAATAATTACTATAATAGTTACTTTATATAGTAACTAATTTTATTTAATAGTTAATTATAATTATTAAAAATAAATTTTAATTATAATGATAGTTAACTATTAATAGTATTATTAGTTAATCATAATAGTTACTATATAAGTTAACTAATATTATTAATAGTATTAGTTAATCATTATACAATACATGTTAATAATTACTATTGATTGTACCCGCTTCGTCCGAGAGTAAGAGTCATACTTTCTATTTTTGTACGTCCAGAGTAATAGTCTATTTCCTGAAATGACAAATGATGAGAAATAATGAATAGAGTTTTGGACAATTATACCCTCAACCCACTTGCAATGTTTACCAATTTTCTATTGTTTCTTTAATAAGTGTGCGCAAACAAGGTAAGACTCTTTTTCTGAGACGGAGAGAGTATTAATTAATCATAGTAGTTACTATATAGGTTAATTATTACTATTAATATTATTAGTAAATAATAATAGTTATTATATATGTTAATAAATATTATAAATAATAATAGTAAATTAATTTCCCGTGCAAAAGCACGGGTTACCCACTAGTTTGGTGTAAGTGAATAGTATTTTGGTGCAATACTATTCACTTGCACTTAAATTTGGTGCAAAACCTTTGTTTTTACTATTTGGTCCCTATAATTTTAAAAGTTTTGTTATGTGAATCAAGCAAATTAAATTATATGTTAATAATTTATGGAAGA
The DNA here is from genome assembly GCA_026119855.1 of Campanula takesimana. NCBI lineage: Eukaryota > Viridiplantae > Streptophyta > Magnoliopsida > Asterales > Campanulaceae > Campanula > Campanula takesimana. The sequence continues at coordinate 300,770 of JAOWBW010000013.1, forward strand.
TGTTTTACTTTATTGTACATTGTCACAAAAAATATTAGAATGTATATTAATAGTATTGTAGACTTCATTTTTTTTTATTTTTTTTTTACAATTTTATCATTTTGATTAAAAAAGAGAGATCAATATGTAAAAATACTAAACTATTTACAGCATCAAATGCCCAATCCCCATGTCAGCTTAAGAACTGCAAATCCATAGTAAATCTCTAAGCTCGCATGCACCATAACAATACTTCTCAAAATCCCCAAATTCCATTGTCGTTTATTTTTCCAGAAACAACTTTAAAAATTCAGATGTTTAAATCAAATCGGCGGGTAAGAATGGAGGATGAATCTGAATGTGTCTTTGAGTCAGTCAGTTTTGAAGATCAACGAGCTAGGTTACGATAATGGAGATCAGATCCGAGGAAGGAAAATGTGAGGAAGTACTTGAGGACGGTGGTGGCGCCGGAGAAAGGTAATGGAATGGATTTTCTTGTTTTGGAAGAGGGTAATTGGCATAGTTAGAACTGATTGTCAAATTGAAATGTGTAAGCAGTAGAATACTCACCACCAATTTTTCTTTTTAATCCCACTGGCACCCATTGATTAAGCACAAGATTTTAATTGAAATAGGTCGTTCCTTGCCCAGATCTTGACATTTTGAGTTTCCTAGTGTTTTGTTACAGTGTGAGCAGTCTTAGGAGAACTGTGTGTGATCGTGTCTTTTTGCTGACGTGGCAAACTATGATTGGCCTCTGTAAACAATAGTGTTTACAGTGACACCGTACCAAAATTTTACTCTTATGAGTATAGTGGAAGATGAGATGTTAATGAAATAGTATTCCTTTTTGATGTAATATTTTGTGCAAACATTAAAGAAAAAAATGCACCAAATTTAATGCATCACATTAGAGATGTTCTAACGGCATGATCGGGACAAAATAAATATTTTAGTGATGCAGTTGATGCAACCAATTTGGGTTCTGACCCTATTGGTTTTCATATGGCAACCAAGCTATGTATAATAAACAAAAATAAAAATCATAATTAATATTTGAAGTTTGTTTGTCATGGGGGAAATATGGCACAACCTCTAAAAATTTTCATGTGGAAAATATGGTATAACCTCTAAATCATTGACTGTTGGAAGAATTTATAACCCGGAATGCCATACTCATATTTAAAAGGAGATTGAGGAAGGAGATGAAGGCGGAAGCGATATATTTACCTGTTGAATCCATAGTCAAAGATGAAGGGAGAATTAAGATGAAGAAGAAGATGTAGGAAAATGGAACTTCTAAATGATGAATGCCCTTTAGTTTCTCAAGTTTTTCTAGACAATAATGAAGAGAGTATATAGAGAGAAAGTAAAGAATGAAGTGTCTAAAAGGGTTGATGGTAAGCCCTTTATATACTAGACAAAGAGGCACTTCATTTAGGGACCACACATATTCAAGCCTAAACAATGCTGATTTACCATTTTGCCCATCATAAATAGATAAATTACATTTCAGAGATTCTACACATTGACTATTGTTGACTATACTTTATATTAATATTATAGACATGATTTTATTTATGGAAGGTGCTAAAAAACTTGTGTTGCAAGCCATAATGATCTAACAATCTCCCACTTGAGTTGCAAAACAAATTTCTTCCTTTTAAATCATGAATATAACATAAATGACAACCTTTATGTGCACTTTGTTGTCATCTACAACAATCTCGTCCATTAGCCATATAAGTATAGGACTAAAGGGGCAGTCGTTGTAATTGATTCGCAACTAAACCCACTATAATCACATATACCAATCCAACTAAATGACATAGATCAAAAGTATAGATGTGTAGCATGGAACTTAATGAATATATACATATTCTTCCAACTAGTCCAACTTAACCAAATGAGATCAAAAACTTTAAATAAGAGAACAATTAATGAAAAATAACACAAACTCCCACTATACTAAATGTTATTAAGATCGTTACACCCATGTGAAACACTGAAGATAATAACGCTTTCATAAACGGATCCTCTAAAATGGAGTTTGTTTTTATAAGTTATATTTCTTTGTTCATTTTCCTTTACAACAAGAAACTTAATGTCTATATTCTTTAGACTTTGATGAACTCTTGTTGTTGTAAGACTGCCGCCTGATTGTCACAATAAAATTAAGCGGTCTTTCGACACTTGTTGACAATTGGCAGTCCCTTAATAAACTTATGCACCCATATAATTTAACTAATGTTTGAATACCTAATGATCTCAAGATGATCCGACATCAAATATAGGCAAGTAGTTCTTTTGTGTTTTGCAAATACTTTTATCATTCTTTTGGCTGCTACTTAATGTTCTCTCCCGGATTGCTATGGTATATATCAAGCATCCCAACAATAAATATAAGATTTACGCATATATTAAGCTTCTTTACTGCTAATGTATAAGGAATATTTTCAATATACTTGGATTCAAAATTACTTTTAAGACACTGTTTGAGACTTTTAAACTTGTCTCCTTTAAAATTAGGGGTGTCAAGTGGTTTACATTTTTGCATGCTAAACCTTTGTAATACCTTTTCTATATAGACTTTTGTGATAATCCTAAAACACCTCGTGATCGATCACAATGAATTTGGATTCTTAATACAAAATGCCTTACCAAGATCTTTCATTTCAAATAAGAAATTTCTTAGTTTTCTTAAGAAGGTTCTATCATTACTAGCAAGCAAAATATCATACACATATAAGACCAAAATACAAATTTACTCCCACTGAACTTATGGTATACACAATTTTAACCAAGATTCGTTTCAAAACCAAATGAAATAATAACTTGATTAAATTCTAAGTACCACTTGCGAGAAGTTTGTTTGAGCCCATAAATGGATTTCTTAAGTTTACAAACTAATTGAATAGTTTGATCCGAATCAGTTACCATTAATGTCTCCATTAAGGAAAACTGTCTTTATATCCATTTAATGAAGCTCAAGATCAAAAGATGCTACTAGTGCCATAATGATCCTAAAAGTGTTTTTAGAAGATACCGGAAAAATTGTTTCTTTATAATCAATGCCTTCCTTTTGAGTAAATCCCTTAGCAACAAGACAAGCCTTATATCTTTATACATTACTTTGTGAATCCCATTTGGACTTAAAGACCAATTTGCACCTAATAGGTTTCACATCTTTAGGTAATGGAACAAGATCCCAAATGTCTTTATCATTCATAGATTTCAACTTTTTATTTATGGCATCGATCCATTTATGAAAATTAGGACTATTAATGGCTTCATGGAAGATGAGAGGCTCATCTCCCACTAAACCTAACTGTCCTTCATTCTTGGCAAGATACACTTTTATAAATATCCGGAATAGCACTTCTTCTTACTCTATTGGATCTCCTTAAGAGCACCGATTCTTCCTCATTTTGAGGTTGTTGAATTTCCTCTTTATGACCAACATTTTCATGTTGTTCAATATTTATGGGGAATCATTATTTTGAATTGTATGTTCCTCTTGAATTTCAGGTATAAAACCTTGATTTCCAATGGGAACTATGAGAAGAGGTATAAAAATGGATGCCTCTTCCTTTTCAAATTCAAAGTTATTCCTAATTTCCCCTCTAAATTCAACATCCTCAAAGAACTTAGTATTTCTCGTTTCAAAAGGTTCTAATTTTCGGGTTGTAAAATTTTATATCCCCTAGATCTCTTGGCATACCTCACAAAAAATAGCTACAAAAAGTCTTAGTGTCCAGTTTGTCCTTATTAGGCCTATAAGGCCTAGCTTCTATTGGACAACCCCATAAATGAATATGAATTAAGGACAGTTTCTTATTTGTCCATAATTCATTAGGGTTTTATTAGTAGTAGCCTTAGAAGAAGCTCTATAGAGAATATAATTTGCGGTTTTAATGTATCGCCCATAATGAGTGAGGTGAGAAAGTATAAGAAATTATACTTCTTACCATATCTTTAAGGGTTCTATTATGTCTCTTAGCTACACCATTCATTCAAGCCGTAACCGGCATAGTGTAGTGAGGGACAACCCAACACTCTTCAAGATATCGAGCAAAAAGGACCCGGACGTTGTTCCCCAAAACCGTTATTCCGATCATAGTATTCACTATCACGATCGGACCTAACGTTCTTAATAGTCTTCCTAAGTTGACTTTCAACTTTGGCCTTATAAGACTTGAAAACGTCCATAATTGATACTTTTATGAAGTAAAATAAATGTACCCATAAATGAGAGTAGTCGTCTAAGAACGTAATAAATATTGTTGACCATTCCATGAAGGGGTAGTGAATGGCCCACAACATTCCGTATTTATTAGTTCTAGGATACTTAATTCTCTTGAGAATACTTTTCTTTTAATGTTTGTACATTTCCTTTAAGGCATTTAATGCAAAAGTCTCTTCCGGAATATCAAGTATGATCAAGATTCCTTTAGACACAAGCTTATCAATTCTCCTATCAGAGATATGACCCAAATGTTTATTCCATAAGGTATATGAATTTTCACTTGATGACTTTTGTTTTCTATTTTGGTTTCATTTATTATGAGACTCATTTATTGTTTGAATAGTATCAAGTAAATAAAGATTACTTGACAAAGTACTAGTACCAATAACTTTGGAATTGAATAAAGATCACACTTACTATTACCAAATGAACAAAATAAACCTTCCTTGTTAAATATTGTGATGTATATTAAATTCCGTCTAATTGACGGTACAATTAATGTATTATTAATACAAATAATACATAGTACTTTAACAATAACCTAAAAGTACCTATGCCTATAACTTCAACCGGATTCCCAGCTCCCATATAGATAAATCTCTCATCTTCACTGGTTCTTTGGTAACTCAGGCAATCCTACATAGACACACTTATGTGAGTTGAAGCACCAAAGTCCAACCACAATGTATATGTAGAAATTGAAACCAAATTAGCCTTAATACAAAACAAGACCAAATGACATGCCTTTCTTAATACGCCAAGAGTGATACTTAGGGCAGTCATACTTCATGTGAGTTAGGTCCTTGCAAAAGAAGCATTTCTTTTCCTTATGACCATTAGATGATCCCTTAGGCTTCTTTTTACTTGTAACCGCAATATCTTTCCCTCTTCTCTTTGTCCCATGAGAAGAGGTAGATGTCAAACGTTTCTCAAGAATATCAAAGAATGTTTAGCATCAACATCCTTGGAGACACCTTTCAAAATGGTCTCCGGGACAACCATATTCATGATCATTAGGCTCACGCGGTTGAAGCGTTTCCAATTCTCAACATTTGAGCAATGTTCTTGAGTGCTTATATTAGAGAGAGGAAGAGGAAACGGTTCCCTTAATGCGTGATCTATGTCCATATAGCCTAAGATCATAATCATTTTATTTTTAAGTTTTAAAATTAGTCTCATTTAGCATCGGTACGGTACTCATAGCAGTAATAACAGATGAAGCAATGAGCAAATCTGTTGGATTTTAGAGAACAAGAATGAATACAAAACATAATAAGAAACTACATAATGAATAAATGATTAATTATATCAAATAAAAACCATCAACAAGGTAATTAACATGACATCAAAACTAATCTTTGGATTGCGAATTGACTCATAAATAATTGCCTTAGATGACAAGTAATTTGAACAACATTTGATTAAATGCATAATCTTCCTTTGGGTAGTCTTAAGCATTTAATAAAACAACTTAATGTTCATTTTATTTGTCATCACATGAATGCACAAGTTTAGTCAAATGTCAAGATCTTCTTTGGAAAATTCAAGTCATTCACATATTAGCTTAAACATTCAACACTTTAATAATTTTGGATTTAAATAACGTTAATCACTTAGGCGATAATATTATTTAAACAATGAATAAAATTATTTAAGCATATAATTAATCAAGGTTTTAAGGTTTGAAAAAATGTATGTTTTGTTCAAAAGGGAAAACAAAGTAGTGCAGAAACTTAAAAATTCCAAAACCTGTGAATAGTGTCTGCTCGGCCGAGCATCGAGAAGTGCACGGCCGAGCAAACACTGTTCACAGAAATTTTGTTTTTCGACATATAGTGCACGGCCGCGCTAAACAAAACGCACGACCGAGCTGCTCGACCGAGCATAGAAAAGCGCACGACCGAGCACCATCAACAGAAAAATTTTCCCTTTTCGACATACAATGCACGACCGTGCAAAACTTAACGCACGACTGTGCAGGTCTTGGTCCGACCGGGTATAGCCAAAGACCCGACCGGGTTAATCAAGAGAACCGACCGGACTCGGCCAAAGATCCAACCGGTTTATGTCATTTTTGGCGCCTTTTCATGTGCTCGGCCGAGCAGATCATAAGACTCGGCCGAGCAGATCAATTTCTGCACTTTTCTGAATTTTGTTTAAACTTTCCCAAAAAAAAAACAATGAATGGCAAGTAGATCCACATGGTATGTACTTAAAACATAAAACCATGTTATTTAGGGATAATCTTGCTTTAAAATTAATGGAATCAAGTGAGTGGATCCACATAGTATGCACTAGACATAAAACCATGTTATGAGTGATAGTCACACTTGAACCATTTTAATGAACAAAACTTTCAAACCATTTCTTTAATTTAGATGATGATTATCAGTACTCTATGAATGAATTAGAGTCCGTAATCAACATCATAAAACTTAATGATTCAACAGGAAAAATGAATCAATCAAAGCATAAAGCTTTCTTAAAAGAACTCAAACTCAAACCAAATAATGAGCGGGCTCTGTTACCAATTGTTGGAACAATTTATAACCCGGAATGCCATACTCATATTTAGAAGGAGATTGAGGAAGGAGATGAAGGCGGAAGCGAGATATTTACCTGTTGAATCCATAGTCAAAGATGAAGGGAGAATTAAGATGAAGAAGAAGATGTAGGAAAATGGAACTTCTAAATGATGAATTCCCTTTAGTTTCTCAAGTTCTTCTAGACAATAATGAAGAGAGTATATAGAGAGAAAGTAAAGAATGAAGTGTCTAAAAGGGTTGATGGTAAGCCTTTATATACTAGACAAAGAGGTACTTCATTTAGGGACCACACCTATTCAAGCCTAAGCAATGTTGATTTACCATTTTGCCCATCATAAATAGATAAATTACATTTCAGGGATTCTACACCTTGATTATTGTTGACTATACTTTATATTAATATTATAGACATGATTTTATTTATGGAAGGTGCTAAAAAACTTGTGTTGCAAGCCATGATGATCTAACATTGACAGCTATTTTGCTACCAAAAATCTCATAAATTATAGTGGTCCAACTCGACAAAAGGGACACAACAAATCATATCCAACGATTTTATTCCATGCAATGCAATGTTAACAAAATTATTGATTAATAGTAACTTGGAATAAAGTATAGGAATGATATTAGTATGCTTAAAAAGAAAATGCTTGCCCCATCATCCGATATCTATACTCACAACACATCACATATTCCACGTTTTCTTTATTTTTCGTGGAAAGACGGTTTTGTGCAATGGGACGGAGAGAGTACTTAAGGTGTGCCAAGTTGAATCAACGATACAACAATAATAAAGCTTAAAATTTAATTATCTAAATAATTTGAGACGCTAATATAAATGAACTTATATATAACGGTGTCATAAATGTTTATTATAATCATTCGTTCTTATGATAAACGATGAAAAATAGTTTAAAAAATAAATATTTATTTTGAAAGGAAAGTATTTATCATCGTACTCTTTGCATACATGTACCTAAATCTATTATTGAGGTAGCCCAGCCCCTGCCTGAAGTGGTATGCAGGTTGAAAGAGTTAAAAAGTCAAAAGATCATCTGAAATTACTACTGCTCCTATAAGATTGGATGAAGAAAGATATTTAGCTGCATCAAATCATCTACCAAAACCAAACAATTTGAAAAAGTGAGTCCCTAATTTTATTTTACTTTACCTTAATGCCAATTATGGAAATAACCACTTACCCAATCGGTTTGAAACACGCACAAAACACACCATTGGAAAAGTTGTAAAATGAAAAAAGAGAAAATTTTCAATAACTCAACCGGCCCGTATCCATCACCCACTAAAGTCGCACCAAACCCATGAGTTGACTAACTACATTCATGCAGAGTCAAGTGTGAACCTAACAGTATCCTATTTAAAAAAGAGGTGGTCTCCCACGAGAACAAGGGGATCCGTCTCATGCATGAGACGGGTCGCCCCATGATCCATGGGCCGAACTCGCCACGTGGCAACCCACCATTGGCCGGGAATTTTTTTTTTTTTTTTTTTTTTTTTCCGGCTTTTCAGTGGTTTAGCAAAAAATAATAGTTACCATCTCTTAAAGTAACATTGTTCATAAGTAAACGTAATACTTGTTTTAAAAAAACAAAAGCTCGTTTTTACCCATTTGAAAAGTAATAACTTATGTATATGAATGTAATAGTAAGTTTATACAAGTAAATGTAACACTTTGATTGACGAAATTGTAACAGATTTCTATAGATAATGTAATACTTTTACATGTATCATGATAAATTTGACCCCATTGTAACTTATTGTTTAAAAACATATAGATATCTATACATATGTATTACAATTATGTACAAATACTATTACATATAAATAACACGTTTGTTACATTTTAGTTATAATAAGTATTACTTTTGGCAAACGAAGAAAACATAGGAAAAACACTATTACATTAAGAGATGGTAACTATTACTTTAAGAGATGGTAACTATTACTTTTCACAAACCGAAAAAAAACCAAAAAAAAAATATAAAAAAAACCAAAAAAAAAAAAAAAAAAAAAATTCGGCCAATGAGGGGCTGCCACGTGGCAGGGTCCCCCCATGGGTCCTGGAGCAGGGTTGTGGGTCGGGTAATGGGTCAAAAAAATGACCCGTCTCACTCATGAGACGGGTTGGAGTGTTCTCACCCAAGTTTTTGTCTTTAAAAAAAAAGGTCCTTTTTTTTACACAAAAATTACAAATATAGTCCCTCTTTTTGGGAAAGTTAATCCCTCTTTTTTTGTTGTTACTACGAATGAACTTTGAGCAATAATTTAGACTAGTAATTATCCTAATAAAAATTTACAACTTGTTATTGATACACTATTATAAATATTACCAATATCAATTTTTAGATTCTCATTAAGATAATTAAAAGTAACCTAAATTATTGCTCAAAATTCATTTGTAGTAACAACGAAAAAAAAAGGACTAACTTTCTGGGACAGAGGGAGTATATCTCCGTCTAATATAGAGAATAACTCATTTATTTTTAATAACAAAAATAAAAATAAAAATGTTAAAAAAAGTAAGTATAATAACTTGCAAGTAAGAAGCAGAGGAAAATTGAGGTAATGAATAGTAAGCAAGAAATTGTTGTCAATATGACACGTGATTCTATTAATAATTTTTAAGTAGTATTTTTCGATAGTCAAAATGTATTTTGTTATGGGACTCTTGTATAAGTAATGGAGTTTTGGTTAATATGAAAAGTGAAGTTGGAGAGAAAAAGAAGATAAAATATACTAATAAATAAAATTTTATAAATATGTGAGTTTGATTGAATAAAGAAAATATATTAAAAAAAATGATTCTGTAACAAAAAAACAAAAAAACAACACCTTTTTAAGTGAAAATTTTATTTTTAGTGGGATGGAGGGATTATATCTACACCGTCAACTTAATTAATTTGACTATCATTTGCCTTGACAAAGTCACAATCATTTAGGTATTCAACGGCTATAGAGGGAAATTTCGTCGGTCATCCAACTTGATTTAATTACATTAATTAATGTGGATTTTAAATTATGAGTGCCTCAAATAACTTATATTTATTTCAAAAATAATAATTTATATTTTTTTAATTATTTAGTAGTAAGTTTTTGTTTTCTAAACTTTCAAACTATTTTTTATTCACTTTAACTCATTTGTCATATTCACATGAACACTTAAATTATGGTTTTTCAGATCATCATTTTTCCACTAAAAGTACTTTTGAATACAATATACTAGTATTCCAAATTTTCGTGTCAAAGATAAATATTGTAAGATATTTTGGGGAGAAAGGAGTACACTTTTTCATCCTAAATGATCATTCATTTTCAATAGACATTTAAAATAATTACTTTCTCTCTCAAATAAATTTCAAATTTTATTCTTGATAAAAATAAATAAAAATGACCATTCATTTAAGACAAAGGTAATAAATTTTAATACTAAGTATATATTAATTAACCTTATTATCAATAATAATAGATACAAAAAATATCAATGTAAGAAGATTTTTATTTTTTAAGTCAGAGAAGCAAAAATTACGAATTAACATTTTAAGTCTTTTATTATTTTACACTATAAAAAATTATACATACTGCCTCCGTCCAGCTTAATTTACAAAAAAAAAAAAAAAAACATTTTTTTTAGGTTCTCACTCAATGTTATAAAGTCCAAAATAGTTAATTTATTTTTAAAATAACGTGATCTACTCATCACACTCTCAACAATTATTTACTTACTATTTTCTACTCTATATTTTTTCTCCTGCCACACTATCCACATTTCAACACCTTAGTAATTACTCCTTCCATTATAAAATAAATATCCAAAAAAATGAATTTTTCTCTTGATAACATTTGTGTAACATTAAAATTTTGTTGGACATTTATTTTAAGATAGAGGTAGCACTATTTTCTTAATTTCGTAAGTAACAATTTCTTGACACTTAAGGTGGGACGAGGAAAGAATAATATTAGAGGCACAAAAAAATCACAAATCTTGCTCACAAAATCCTATGTGTCATGATTTTATTGGTGTTTTTAAGTAGAGTATGGCGGGTCAATTATCGATGCAACCAATAAATTATCGCCACCTCATTTTGTGAGCAAGATTTTGTGAGCTTATTTTGTGCCCCTAGCATAGTCAGGTATAAATGTGATTAATAGTTTTGGGTTGGTTGTTAATGTTGGACTTATTGGCCTATTAAGCCTTTTGGCAAAGGTGGCTTATCTTTTGGGGGCTTTCAGGAAAGGCCCATGGTTAAATTCATTTCAACCCAAGATGAATTTGGTTCGTTGCAATTAAATAGGTCTGGTACTCAATCAAACAGTAGAATTAGGGGTGAGCAAATTATTCTTGGAACCGGAGCGGACCAAAAGAACGGGACCAGATCAGCTAAAATCGGACCAGACCAGTTGTGCATATATATACTATATACTCCCTCTATCTCAGAAAGATAGTTTTATTTTAATTTTTAATGGTCTACAAAATCGGATCAAAAAGTAGATTTCGGTTTGTTGGAGCAATTATTCATGTCCATCAACTAGAAGACCATAACTCACAGAAGTGGTAGCAAATATCACAAGTTGTATTTGAGAAATTTGATATTGATATACTGTTTTAGATCATTTATTTGGTAAGTATTTTGAAATTGTTACAAGTATTGCAATATGTTGTTTTCGATTGTTAGAAGTATTTGGTATATTGGGATTGCTAGAGTTAGTTGAATGGTTTTGGTATGTTGGGATTGTAAATAGGTGCATGTACTTTTACAAGTTACAGGAATAGGTGATTTTTTGTATTTTTTTCTTTAATTCTGCTCAATTTACCCACGGAAATATCCGTGGGTATATTATTTTTTCATTTTTAATATTGTCACTGACGGAGTCAGTAAAATATCCGTTAGTGACGGAATTTTTCGTTAGCAATTAACCGGGAGAACTCCCGGCGACCGGAGAAACATTTATCCACGGAAATTTTAAACATTTTCTGACGGTTATTTTGGCATTTTTGACGGAAATTCCGTGGGTAATACTGACGGAAAGTCCGTGGGTATTAGCAACAAACATTTACTGACGGGACGCTGACGGACAATTTCCGTCAGTAAAGCCAACTTACCCACGGAATTTTAAGTTTACCCACGGAAATGTCCGTGTGTAAAACGCGTATTTCTAGTAGAGTTTACTTTCATACTCACAACACTTACATCACTTTCATCATTTTTTAATCTTTGTGCAAATGAGAGAGTGAACATATACTCTGAGACGGAGGGAGTAATATTTAGTTTTATTTTTGGGATAATTAATTTATTGTTATTTTTAGTCAAAGTACAATTAAGTTGACAATTTTTGCTTTAACTTTGTTTAATAGATAAAAGTACAATAGATAAAATCAGTGTTTTCATTCTCAGATCAACCAATTGAAATTCATAAATTACATTTTATTCAATATTTTTATGTGATGAATTTACTGTTAAAATAAATTAATTGCAGTATATCATATTTACTTTATTCAATAAAAGTAGCACATGACTATATTGTTAACGAATAATATGATACTATTAAAAATTTAAATTAATCATAACCATTAGATTAGAAAAAAAATCAAGGGTCCAGATGTTAGATACATTGGATACACTTGGATACATTAGTTAATTTTTGAAAAACAATTGGATACATTAGTTTTTAACATAGTGTATCCAAGTGCAACACTTAGATATAATACTTATTAACCTATTGTATCCAAGTGTAATCGAATTTTTTGTAATGTATCTAAGTGTATCAATTGTATCTAACATATGGACCCTTGATATTTTTTCTAATCTAATGGTTATGATTGGTTCTCACGGTTCTCACGATATTTAGGTTCTCATTTGAGCACCTACCTACCTATCTATCTATCTATCTATCTATCTATCTATCTATCTATCTATCTATCTATCTATCTATATATATATATATATAGACACACACACACACAAGTATATATTCCACCCGTCCGAGACAAAGTTAGATTTTTAGTCAAACCTGATTACACTTTGACTAATAATTTAAATAAAATATAATTATCATATATATATATCTGAAAATTGTTATTGAAAATATTATGAATCATGATACAATAATGATTTTTAAATTTTCATTACAATCATTATTTATTCTTCAAATTAATTGTCAAAGTGCAATTAAGTTGACCAAAAGTCTCACATTGTCTGGGACGGAGGGAGTATACACTCTTCATCTAAAAAATCTAGTGATAGCATCAAAAATAAATTTTAAAATTTTAAAATTAGGATAACAAAATTTTAAAAGGAATTAGTTAAAGTTAATCGAAGATCATGAAAAATAAATGAAATTATCTTGTTTCTATGGGAATATATAAGTAAGAATCTTTGGGCTGTAAAAAGGGTTAATCTCAATTTACTACCCCAGGCTCTATATGCTGTTTCACTTTGGGGCCTATAGTTTTATTTTTCTCACTTTAGGGCCTGAACTTCCATTTTCGCATCAATCTAGGGCCTAAACAAACATTCCGTTATATTTTGAATAGAAAGTTGGTATATCACATCCTAACACCTATTTTCTCTTGGGCATTTGATATTTTCACAAAAATAATGGTTAAACCATAGTAGTTTGGCAGTACACCCAAATCAATCACAGGTTCATTAGCTTTGGTTTGATTTGGGAGTTTAGGTGATATTGTTGCTCAAATTATCACGCATTTTAATGCCAAGAGTGATGAATTGACTCATAGTTTTCTTTAAGTCACTCTGCTTGTGTTCTTATAGTACTCTTTTGGTGTTTGGGTGGTTCTTAAATTAACTTTTTTTCTTTCAAAATTTTGGGGAAATTAGAATTTTATAATTTTAATAATTATCTCAAGGAAAAAAATTAATACTGCTGTTTTTTGTAATCATTTTCCCAATTTACGTGCGATAACTAGTTTATGTTTGATGTTGCTATTTTCTTTCTAAGTTATAGCCATACGCAGGAAAAGAAATCAAAAAAAAAAAAAAAAAAAAAGAATACTCAAAATTAAAGAAACTTTCACATTAACTCCTAAACAGTTTGTTTGGGTCTATTAAATTGTAGGGGAAATATTTTTTAAAATAAATAAATAAGAAGGAATTACTTTATAAGTTTTTTGTTTGGAACAATATTTCATAAGTCGAGAGTTTGAAAGCTTAAATATACTAATGACTTGAAAAGACCAAAAAACCCAAGAGAAAATGGATTTTAGATGACACATGTTAACTTTCCGTTTAAAATCTAACAAAACTCTTGCCAGGGTTCTGAATTGATACAAAAACGATAGTCTAGGCCCTAAAGTGAGAAATATAAAACCATAGGCCCCTAACCGATACAACATGTAAACATTGGGGGTAGTAAAACGAGATTAACCCCTGTAAAAATTGATGGAGTCTTGAATTTTAGTGTTGGAAAAATTACAAGTATAGAAGAGAAATTAATTACAGGAAATAAATAACAACATAAATTAAATAGGCAGCAAAATTGAAATAGTCAGTAAAACTGAAATCGACAAACAACAATCTGGTTTGCACGAGCCCAATGTTAATCGCTGTCTTAAGACTTATTCGTCCCCTAACCAATACAGCTGATGGAAAACTTGGTGTCTGAAATGCTTGTGAGCTCTTCCATTTATACTTCTCAAATGATATCTCATTTACTTTGAGAATCAATGAGAATTGTCGTTTATAATTTGCAAATTAAAATGGGTTTAAATTTGTGGATTATTATGATCCCAAATTTATTTGACTGTTATGATGTGCATTCTTCGATTGAATTTGAAATCTTTCATCAGCTAGTAGTGCTCTAGTGCAACATTTCATCAGCAGGCAATGCTCTACTAGCAATTTTCAACTGACAAAGTTCAATTGGCAACTCTCCACTGGCAAAGTTCCATCGACAAAGCCATCAGCAAAGCCACAAGTGACATCATCAGCAAAGTTATGTGTGGCATCATCATATGACACTATAGAATCAACAATGTTTGATTATCAGCAACATTACCATCAACAACGTCTGATCATCAGCAACGCTCCACTTATTTCAACCAACTACTTTTCCCAACTCAACCTATTATTTTTTAGCATCACAATTAATTTGGTCAGTTAACAAATAACCCGTTTAAAAAATAATCATTATTTCTTCACACCAATGCATTTTTTTGAACAGTTAAAATGAACTTAAAATGAATAGATTGACTGAGAAGATTGATGTTTATTTTTAATAAATTTTTTTTATCTCAAAATGAATATTGTTTTTTCCGAAAAAAAAAACAAAAAAAGAAAAGAAGCTTGTCCCTAATAATTTTGTTACCATATTTTTTTCACTAGTTTCTTTATATTTGCATAACAAAATGAAGGGCTGGACTCCTGTGAGACTGTCTCACGGCGTGAGACGGCTCACAACCTAGCCAAGCCAAGCCACCGAGCCAAGCCTTTTTTTTTTTTGCACTCCAACTTTTTTTTCCCTGTCATTTTTTTCTTGCCAGCAAAAGTAACACTTTTTATAAAGAAATGTTACTCTTTTTTCTCATATGTAACATTTTTTTTTTGTTCAAAAATGTACCACAATTTTGCTGAAATAGATTAAAGATAACATAATATTGACAACTAAAACTAATGTTACATTTAATAATAAATGAATGTAACTTTTTTTTTCTCAATTGTAACACTTTTCTAGGGTTTTGCATTCAATAGAAATGCAAATCTGATTATATACATGAATTTTTACTCTCTTTTTTAAAGAAAAAAAGTAACATTTACTAAAAAAAAATGTTACATTCATTTATATAGAAAATTATAATCATATATGCACTCTGTTCCACTTCAAATATTACTTTTTCTAACCACAAAAACTATCAAACTATTTATTTTTATTTTTTACAAAACTGCTGTTGCATTTGACAGTAAAAGTGTTACTTTTTGAAGATGAAACTATTACTTTTATCAGAACATAGTGTTACATCTCAGGAGACGAACACAACGATATTTTATTTTTTTTGACTTCAAAATCTCAAGATATATCATTTTAAAGTTATTGGTGTTTCAAAATTTATTTTTTAGCGTAAAACCTTTATAACCATCATTTGGCTTAGATAAAGATACAAAATCCAAAACTTAATTTAAGTAAGAAAATATGATAATACTTATATTTAGTAATTCTTATTTAATAAGGAATTCCATAAACCATAATTATTTCCCTAAATTTAATAAAAAAAAAGTAAATTTAAAAATTCTTAATAAATAACTCTAAAGGCACCTACTTATTACTCCCGTCGTCACATTTTAAGAGTCAAAAATCTAAAAAAAAAATAACGTTTTTTATACTTTTTTATTTAGCTGGTTCTAATTGTAACAGACAATTATCCCACTTCTTTTAAAGAGAGAAACATGCGCCGGTGTAGATACCCTGGGAAAACCCCACTTGGCTAGAGCGGTAAATTATCCTAGGATGTCTAATTGATTTTAGAGTCGCCACCCACGTTTTAGAGGAACGCGAGAAAACCTAAGATAAGAAAAGAGCCTATTTAATGTTACGAAACCAAAGATTCGGAAAGAGAAGGGTTCGGGGGTTACGTGACGGAGTGGGAAGTACTTAAACACCCACTCCGCCCCTCTTACGCTGGTCTTGCTATTCTTGGTGTTCTAATGCTAAAAGTCCTTCAATTAATTAATATAAAAAAAAGTGCTAATGATTACAATGAAAAGAAAGGGGAAATTAAAAGAGAAATGATTTTATTAATTTAATGCTAAAGATTACATGTTGAATTATTGTTAAACAATTATATTAAAAAATGAAAAGTAAATTAAAATGGAGTTTGGAATGTTGGAATGTAACATTGGCCAAACTTCAATAGTGAAGTGGCCTTTTGGTTGTATTCCCTTTTATGGAGATTGCATACTAGTAAGACACAAATAAAAGAGAAGGAGAAAACTTGTACTTTTAGAAAAGAGAACTTGAAACATTGACTTGAAAGTGTTGTTGTTGTAGAGAAATGGTTGTGTAGAAATTTGTGTAGAGTTTTGTTATTAAAACTCTGTTGGGAGAATTTGTGGAGAGTTTGTGTAAAGAGAAAGTGTTGAAATTCAAGGTCCTAAAAGTCTAGAGTTTTGGCTAGAGAGAAAATGTTCAGGTCTAAGGTCCCTTTCTAAGGTAGAAGAAGGGGGTTTATATAGGTAAAAAAGAGAGGGAAAGGTTGGAGGGAAAATGATCAATCCATGTGAGATGGAATTGACCAATAGAAAGTAAGATAAATAAAATAATTAATAAAAGAAATAAAAGAAAATCAAATAAAAATAAAAAGGAAATATTTTGTTTTTATGAAAAGAGCTAGAAATATGGGATTGGGATGTCACAAATAGAAAAGTTTTAATGTTTGTGATCAAGGAAGGGATTTTGACTAAAGAAGATGTTTGTAAATAAGAAAAGGGAGGGAAATAAGGTGCAATCCGTTACTGCCATATCGGGAGGCGCGCGCTTCCTGCTTTGGGGGCGAGAGGCGCGCGCGGGCCGTGGGCAGTATCGGAGGCGCCCGCGGGTGAAAATAACAGAATGACAGAATGACTCTAAAAGTTAACTCTGTTATGCAGTTTACTCCAAAACTAACAGAATCAGTTAGGAACTTAACGGAAGTAACAAAAATTAACAAAAACAAGTTAAATAAAAATACTATGTATGCAATCGGGGTGAGAGGTCCAAAGCGGGGTGTCTACAGAGCCCCTCGGCGACGTGGATTGCAATGCAAAACGCGTCGACGAAAGAAAGACAACCGCCGAGGACATCGACAAGAGAAAACAAAGACTCGATAAAACATGAATTTGTAATTTGCGAAGGATAGGGGTGCGCTCCCTGTGTGAGCGGCTTTATTGATATAGAAAGGATATGGCGGGATCCGTTTTGCTGAAGCGGGATCCGTTTGCTGAAGCGAGATCCGTTTGCTGATGCGGGATCCGTTTGCTGAAGCGGGATCCGTTTGCTGATGGCGGGATCCGTTAGCTGATGCGGGATCCGTTTGTTGAAGCGGGATTCGTTTGCTGAAGCGGGATCCGTTTGCTGATGGCGGGATCCGTTTGCTGATGCGGGATCCGTTTGTCGAAGCGGGATCCGTTTGCTGATGCGGGATCCGTTTGCTGATGCGGGATCCGTTTGCCTATATGTGATATTGTTGTGTTGCTTGATGGAAAGGGGGTGATTTTGCAGCTCACCATGGACCGAGTTGTTGTCATTGAACTGTAATTGTTTGGCTCTGTGGGATGCAGGCGTAGTTGACGGAGGATCACTTTCTGCTGGGGATGAAGTGCCTTGAGTTGCAGATGCTTTTGACCTTGTGGCGGTACCTGTTAAGTGTGTGCTTTGCAGGTATATGTGCTTGTGACATGTATGAGATGTGAAATGGCAGTTATGAGAGAAAGTGTGCTTGTGGTGTGATGTGATTTGAAGGCAGTTTTGCATGAGAGAGAATTTTTGTAAGAATGGAGAAAGTGATTTTGTGTGCGGTGTGATTTGAGGAAAGCCTCGGATGTATTCATACCTTCACTTACCATTGCCGTTGGATGGATTAGTGTTGTGGTGGTGGATGCCTTGATGCTTTTGATGAAGAATGTCCATGCTTTGGATGGAGAATGATGATGTTGGTGATGATGAATTGTTTTTACCTTTGATGGAGTGTCGGTGAGATGGTATTCTGGGTGATGGGTTGGTCGTGCCAAAAGGCTGCCTACGTATCACTTTAAGAGAATCAGACCAGCGTAGTTCAAGGATGATGGAGAGTGCTGGGGAGGAATGCTAGGAGCAAAGAAAAAAGGAAACACATAATTTTGCGCAAGAAAAGAAAAAAGAAGATAAAATCTTTTTTTTTTTTAATTAGAAAGAAAAGAATATGCACACACGTGAGAAGAAGAATTTTTTTTTTTTTTTTTTTTTAGTTCGTGGGTGAACCATTTTAACCATTGTGTGTTTGTAAAGCCAACCCAAGATCAAGTCATGTTCAATCGAAGTCCGGATTGCCTTGCTTGAATTCTGTCGTCGTTGCCGTTGTGTCCAACGAAAAGTGATTTCTAGCCCCAAGAGATGTGTCAGTTATGGGGCTCCAAAAGACATTCGATGCCGAGATAAGGGGTTACTGATTGTAAATCCCCTAGAATGCCTTTGATGCCAAACTATGAGAGACTTGCATAGCCCCAAGATGAATCGACTCTTGACCTTTTCAAATAAATCGCCTTTTTGCTGTTGACGTCAGCAAGCTTCAAGAGAAGATCATTGATACCAAGCTTCGAGAGATTACTAAGCCCCAAGTGTCGTGGGATTGTTGTTTGCGAGCTTGTAGATGGCGGGATGTGAAGACCTTTCGGTGTGAAGCCCCAACTTATCTTGGCATTGTATTGAGAGCAGATGCACCATTGGGTAGAACTCATGAAAGTGATCTTCCTCTTGTTTGGAGATGAATGGCCCTTTTTTTGTGGTTGGTACCCAAGTGGCGGAGGGTCCATGTTGAAAATGCAGTAGAATCTTCAGGAAATGTCTCGTGGGAGGTGGTGATGTTGTTGCGGATGATAGGGTTTTGACATGATAAAGTCTCAAATGGTACGTTTGCTTGAGTCTTCTTGAGTCGAACTAATAACGGATCTTCGGATGCAGCCTGTGCTTTTGATCTTGGAGAAGGGGGTGCAGTACTTGCAGAAACATTGGGATTGGCCGAGGCATTTCCCGCTATAACCCAGTCACGTGAGTTTAGCATATTGAATCTTTTTCCTTTTCTCTAAGACTTCCTTCATAATCTCGCTGAAAGTTCTAACAAAAATCATCAAATTCATTCATAACATCGGAGCCCTCATTTAAAACCAAGAGACCTTTGACTTGAGGTGTTGGGAGAACCTTGAAGCTAGATCTCTTTCATATAAGACTTCTCCACATTGCATTGCTTGAGCATTGTTGTCCCAAAAGACTGTCGGTTGCGAAGCCCCAATATTGCCCTTTGCTTGTATCACTGTAATGCCGTAGCCCAAAAGATTGTAGATTGCGAAGCCCCTTGAGACCTTCGGTGCCGAATTGAGGAAGCTTCCAATGTTGCACATGACTCCGCCGGGGACACTGAAGTGAATTTCTTCTTGCCGAGGGAGCCTTTAAAACTTGATCGTACCCCCTAGAGTGACACCATTGATTAGGAGTGGAACGAGAAGGGCCTATCCTTGATCGGGGGAACAAGTATGAGCATACATGACAAGAAGGTGCTTCTCGACATTCCTTTTGAGAGACTTTGAGGATAGTCTCACACATCTTTCTTGAGCGTAGCCCTAGGGCTCATTAACTGTCAAATGAAGCAAGAGAAGTTTTCTTTCTCGAGTCACATAGCCCCTAGGGCGTCATCACTTGTTGAGCAAAACAAGAGACTCGTCCTCGTGTGGGGGAACAAACACAAGGGGACATGGCAAGAGCTACTCCATTCTCGGGAGTCTTTCGGCATACTTTAGAGGGACATGCTTGTAGAAGCTTGAATTACATGTTGCTGCCCAAACCAACTGACTAGCTGGGGATTATTTTGTGCAACCTCGTACCCCTTCAATAATAGGCTCGTTCTCGGACGGATCTTGGTTACCACGGGCTTTCTTTCACATGAGCCCAAAGATGCACATTGCAAGAACAATCTTTCCAATAACCCAAAATGACCTTTGATGGTGCCATATCTCGTCAAGCCTTTTGAAATTCCAAAGTTGGCTTGGTGGGGATTGACTTGCTGAGGAGACCCAATGTAGAACTTGTGCAGTTGTCTTCTTTAGAGGCCGGAGATCTCCATTTCTCTTTCCCTTCTCTCTCTCTCTCATTTTTTTTTATGACGCACTCTGTTTTTTGCCTAGACCGCCCTTTCGGGTTTTCAATCTAGTGGGCATCTCTTTTGTGTCTTCATTTTGACTCGATTAATGAGGAAGTGTGCATTGACTCTAGCGGAGGATGAGAGACATGTGATTTTGCGGTGAAGACCTCTTGTCACTAATGATGAGTGACATTGACTCGACTAGGGAAGTGTCCCTAGTATTGACTTCATGTATGTATATTTTTTGAATGACTCACGAAGGCAAGTAAATTATTAAGAGAGAAGAGAAAGAAAGCTCCAGTTTGATTGCAAGAAACTGGGAGTATCACAAAAAGAAGAGAAACCCCTAGACTCGATAAGGAACAGACAGCGATTCCAAATCTAAGAAAGTTGTTCAATCTTTTGGTGATTAATTCATTGGCAAATGAATCGTACAAAGATGTCATGACAAGTTCGAGAGGAAGGCCGATCACCATAACGCGCTAGGGCTAAACATATCTTATTTCTTGCATGAGACCGGACCCGAAGGTTGCCTACGTTCCTCCAGTGTAGAGGCTCAGGTCAACGTAGTTCTTGTGGATGCTCCATTCGTCGAGATGGTTGTTGCTTCGTCCTTCATCGGTGGCATGATGTTGATCTTGTACTTCTTTGATTGAGGGGGATTTTTTTTTTTTTTTTTGTGCTCTAACTTTTGCCTAGGTTGATTTGAGGATTTCAACCTAGCGAGCCTTTTTTTTTGTACTTCGTCGTTGTTGATGCCGTCGTCGATGTTTAGCCCCTAGGCGTTCAAGCGATGGCCTTCATTCCAAAACTTGTTTAGACATTTTTTATCATTTTGCCAAGAATTAAATTGAACAATTTGGAGGAGTGTATGAGGACAAGAACGACCTTTATTTGATGACTCAATGGACTCTAACATTTAACATAGGACGAGAGAAAACATTAATGCACACTTAAGAGGACTTTTGACATTTTTTTTTTATTCCTACTACTAGGTAGAGAAAGAGAAACGAAGATTGCTGTTGTAGTCCCCATTGTCGTTGTAGCCTTCCTTGCGGCATGATCTCTTGTTGAGACCCTATTTCAAATCTGAGCCCCTTCCTTGATGAGTTCTTGCATGCCCTCACTCTTTAACTGTTGTTCTTCACCCACGGTAAATTCACCATTGTCAATCAAGTCTTGGATGATGTTGCGGATGGAGAAGCAATCCTCGGTGAGGTGACCGCTGCATAGGTGATAGTCACACCACTTGTGGTGGGCATGGTTGGGACGCATTGGCGGCTGCTTGTACCCTTCCAAGGGCCGGACTTTCCCACTTGCTACCAAAGTCTCAAATGCTTCGGTTTGGGTCATTCTTAGGAGAGGAGTGAAAACTCGACTGTTGGCGGCACTTTTGCGGCTTTTGAGGGGAGAGAAGTTTGAGCATGAATTACCATCGACCCTTGCCTTGTTGTCGGTGAGCTCTTGCAGACGGGCCTTAAGCTCGGACACTTCTTCCTCGTGAATTCTTTTCTCAAGAGCGAAACGGGCTTGCCAAAAATCATCCTTGTGACGGGCATCCTTGACAAGTCTACCATTTGTTCCCCCATTTGAAAAGCCTTTCGTTGGACACGGAAATATTCTCACCCTTGTTGTCGTTGCCGTTGGAAGCCATTGGACCTATTGAGAGAACGCGATTGATCTTAGGTTGGCCCCACAAATACATTTTGAGTAAAATAAACTCACCCACAAACAAAGGGAAAAAAGACTCAACCATATAAAGAAAATGACTCTTTTTTTTTTTTTATAAGTCGGAAGGACGTAGTCCTTTTTGGGGTTTCTAGAAAAATAGTGGAATCGTCACACTAGTATATAGACCTTCTCGCGGTCCCATATACTCATCGGATTCCACCACGCTTGTGAATCCTACATGTGTCGGGATTAAACTAAATTAATGTAGTAAAGCCTACATACGGGGACAAATTTTTTTATTTTCGTCCATAATAACCACTTTGGGGACGGTGTTTTATTTCGTCCATTGCAACCGCTTGTTTCTTTTGGAAACGGCATGTATGATTTGAAAATATTAGTTTAGGAAAATCTCGACACACGAAAACCGACTTGGTCACGGAGTGTTAGACCCTAACTAGAATTGTGTGGCTTGTGCTCGGTTAAAGAGAGGCTTAAAGGTCACCCCCGACATGCAGTCGTGAACTACGCCACGGGCTGAGGTTTACCGCTTCGAAAGAGTCAAGGTCTGGTGGAGCTTGAAACTTTCTAGGACGGGCCTCGACGGGTTTGGGGTTGGACTTGTGCTACTCGATTGTGAGCAGTTGATAAGAATTGTGCGCGTAGTGTGAGGTCTAACAAGTGATTTTTTTTTTTCAAAAGAAAAAAGAAATAAAAGCAAATAAGCACATAATTTACAACTTTCGAATCACCCGTGTGACCGATAAAATAAATAGGAAATTAAAAGCAGTTATGTGCAGGCCCGGTGTCCACACACTGTAAAAAATGCCCATTCTGTTCACTGTTCTGTTCTGGAAAGTTGCCCAGACGCGCTCGCTTTATGCTGTGAGGATGGGAGGCGCGCGCCTTAGGCACTAGAAGGCAGAGGCGCCCGCTTCTGGGCATTACCTGCAACTTCATGGGTTCAAGGGACTGCATTGACCCTAAATAAAAACACTTTTCCCCTGCAGAAACTGTTAGCATAATAACATGAAATTTGAAGTACAAGATGAGAGGCGGGCGATTCTGGTGGTGAAGGTGGGATGCGCGCGCCTTAGGCCAAGAAGGCCAGAGGCGCACACATCTCACCTTTTTTCCACCAGAATGCCCAGAAAACTGTAAAAAGAACACCAAAAATGAAAAACGCAAGTTTAACCCTCTATATCTCCAGCAGAGTCGCCACTGTAGATACCCCGAGAAAACCCCACTTGGCTAGAGCGGTGAGTTATCCTAGGATGTCTAATTGATTTTAGAGTCGCCACCCACGTTTTAGAGGAACGCGAGAAAACCTAAGAAAAGAGCCTATTTAATGTTACGAAACCAAAGATTCGGAAAGAGAAGGGTTCGGGGGTTAGGTGACGGAGTGGGAAGTACTTAAACACCCACTCCGCCCCGCTTACACGGGGCTTGCTATTCTTGGTGTTCTAATGCTAAAAGTCCTTCAATTAATTAATATAAAAAAAGTGCTAATGATTACAATGAAAAGAAAGGGAAAATTAAAAGAGAAATGATTTTATTAATTTAATGCTAAAGATTACATGTTGAATTATTGTTAAACAATTATATTAAAAAATGAAAAGTAAATTAAAATGGAGTTTGGAATGTTGGAATGTAACCTTGGCCGAACTTCAATAGTGAAGTGGCCTTTTGGTTGTATTCCCTTTTATGGAGATTGCATACTAGTAAGACACAAATAAAAGAGAAGGAGAAAACTTGTACCTTTAGAAAAGAGAACTTGAAATATTGACTTGAAAGTGTTGTTGTTGTAGAGAAATGGTTGTGTAGAAATTTGTGTAGAGTTTTATTATTAAAACTCTTGTTGGGAGAATTTGTGGAGCGTTTGTGTAAAGAGAAAGTGTTGAAATTCAAGGTCCTTAAAGTCTAGATTTTTGGCTAGAGAGAAAATGTTCAGGTCCAAGGTCCCTTTCTAAGGTAGAAGAAGGGGGTTTATATTGGTAAAAAAGAGAGGGAAAGGTTGGAGGGAAAATGATCAATCCATGTGAGATGGAATTGACCAATAGAAAGTAAGATAAATAAAATAATTAATAAAAGAAATAAAAGAAAATCAAATAAAAATAAAAAGGAAATATTTTGTTTTTATGAAAAGGGCTAGAAATATGGAATTGGGATGTCACAAATAGAAAGGTTTTAATGCTTGTGATCAAGGAAGGGATTTTGACTAAAGAAGATGTTTGTAAATAAGAAAAGGGAGGGAAATAAGGTGCAATCCGTTACTGCCATATCGGGAGGCGCGCGCTTTCGGCTTTTGGGGCGAGAGGCGCGCGCGGGCCGTGGGCAGTATCGGAGGCGCCCGCGGGTGAAAATAACAGAATGACAGAATGACTCTAAAAGTTAACTCTGTTATGCAGTTTACTCCAAAACTAACAGAATCAGTTAAGAACTTAACGGAAGTAACAGAAATTAACAAAAACAAGTTAAATAAAAATACTATGTATGCAATCGGGGTGAGAGGTCCAAAGCGGGGTGTCTACAGCCGGTATATAGACTTGAGGAGTTACTCCCCTTATCGCCAATTGGTTTTAAGGTGGAACCTCTAATATAGTCCATTGCCGGCACAGTCTATCTCATGCTCACACTTGGGTCTCTCGCTGCTTCTTACCACATCTCTAATTTTAAGATGGTTGTAAACGAGTCGAGCCGAGTCGAGCTTTGGGGTGTCGAGCTCGAGTCCACTTGCTTGTTCGAGCTCGAGTCGAATCGAGCTCGCGAGCTGCTCGCGAACAACTCGAGTCGATATCGAACTCGAGTTTTAACGAGTCGAGCTCGAGCTTAGATATTTTTTTAAGAAAAATATGGTCTTAACGAGCTTATCGAGCCGAATTCAAGATTATCGAGCCGAGTTCAAGCCGTTCGAAAACAAAAATTCAATTTTAGTGAGCTTATTGAGCCGAACTCATGCTTTTAACGAGCTAAACGAGCCGAACACGGTCGGCTTGATAACAAAAACGAGCTTGACAATCGGTTCGAGCAGACTCGAGCATTCACGAGCCGAGCTCGAGCCAGCTCTGTTCGTATAACAGCCTAAAAGCCACCGATCTATGGTAGCCTGACTTTCGCTGCTTCTACATGGGACACTTGCAAGCCCAACGACCCACGATTCTGCTCTGCGCCACCCGATTAACAAGTCCATGTTGTAAGCCTTGGCAAAGCCCGACTACACGTGAGAGGGCGTGTAAGTGACAATTATCACACATCTTCTAAAGAGAGAAACATTGACCTGTATATAGACTTGAGGAGTTACTCCCTTATCGCCAATTGGTTTTAAGGTGGAACTTCCAATATAGTCCCTTGCCGGCCCAGTCAATCTCATACTCACACTTGGGTCTCTCGCTTCTTCTTACACATCTCTAATTCTAAGACTAATGTCATACATACCATAACTATCCATGCATTAACTATTTCCTACCACACTTTTTATTTTCTCTCTACTTTCCATACCCACAGAACCATACTCCACTATCTATATTTTTTAATAAAAATATTCATTTTTTAATTTTTAAACCTAAAAAGTTTTTGAGTGTTAGAATAGGATGGAGGGAGAGTATATTTGAATCTCACTCTACTATTTCGGGTTTTTTTTTTTTTTTTTTTTTTTTTATCTCACTCTCCCATGTCTTCTCTTTCACATTTGATGTGCATCTCCTGACTTTCTGTTTTTACCTTTTTCACCCTGTTGTGTAGGGATGGCCAAAACCGGTTTCGGCAGTGGTGGAGGTATGTAGGGGCAAGCAGGGGCAATTGCCCCCCCCCCCCCCCTTGACTTTTTTTTTTAAATAAATCAAAACGACGTCGTTTTGTATAAGTATAAATATAAACGTAAACCAATAGAATCAGAGTTGAACGAAAAAGAAAAAAAAAAGAAGGCAGGAGCGATTCAAGGAGCGACTTCAGAGGCGAGCGACGCCACTGCGGAGACGGACGAAGGGCTTCTTCAACCTAGCGATTCTCAAGCAAAATCCATTCTCTATATTCTTCCCTATTCAAATATTTAGGTAAGAACTTCATCAATGTTGATTTCCCTATTCTATTATGTTGATTTCTCAATTAGGGTTAGGATTTTTTTTGGTTTGATTTGAATTTTGGGTTTCTACAACTCAATCAGATTGTTTAATCACTTTGGATTATTGAAATCAACATTATTTTTGTTTTTATGAACAATCTCACTTTACTGATTGTAACTAATGTTGTTGTTTTTTTTTTTTTTTTTTTTTTTGTAGAATATGGAAAAACATTTCACCTTTTTAGTTTTCTTTTGGTAGGTGTGATTTGTAAATGTTGAACATCTCAATCTACATGGTTATGTTGAAGTAAAATACTTTTGTTACGCCAAAAAGCTACTGCAATGTATTTTTGCTGCTAACAATTTTTCATTTTGCTTTGTGATTTGAATGACTGCAGGATGGTTGTTATTACTACTAGAAGCTATAGGTGGAGTAGACTTTTGCATTGAAGATGCTGGAAACGATATGCAAATGGTATCTTCGAAAGTGCAGGTAAGTACTAATACATATATAGGAGTACACCCAAAAAAAAATTTTGGGGGCAACCCCCGTTCATTATTCATTTGGCCCAAAAAAGTCTTGCCCCCCCTCCCTCAAATTCCTGGATCCGCCACTGGGTTCCGGTTCGGCATATAGGTGACCCTGAACCGGCCCGCGGTTACACCGGTTCCGGTCCCCCCTTTTAAATTAGTGAAAAACAAGGGATTTTCGGTCCGGTTCGCCATTTATATGAACCGTGACCGGCCCGAATGAATGGCGGTTCCGGTTTGCTCCGGTTCCATGCTTTTTCGATCCGGTTCCGGTTCGGTTTGGCCATCCTTACTGTTGTGCTTCTTTTTGAAATATCGCCATGCTAGGCGTGTCTCGAAGTTTGAGTTGCAAGGGTCGCTCAGTAAATAAAGGCTTTTTCTTATTATTTTTTATTTAATCCCTGGCTTTGTTAAGGATAAGGAAAAGGAAACCAATATCAATTCCTAATTTATGTGTATATAGTTACCTTATTAACTTAGGTTTCCTTTGTGTATAGTTTTCCTAATTAGAATAGAATTCTATAGTGTGCTCTTCAAGCAATTTCTTGTATATAATCTCTATTGTGAATACAAATCAAGCCAAGGCTTTAATGCACCAAATTACTTTCTCTCATATCTCTTACAGAAATGTGGTTACCAGTGCTGATAGGTAATTAAAAGAAAGTGGGGGTGTGAGTGTGGCAGTACGGTTTTAAAGTTATAAGTTTATATTAATATTTTTACTATCTACTATTTCCGTCCCATAACAAACTTCTCATAATATTAGAAAAGAAAATTAAAGAAAAATAGGTGGTGTAAGTGGGAATAAGACAAAAAATGGGATATGATTGACACTTACTCCATCCGTCACATTTGAAGCTTCACCTTTTACCCAAACGGGTGTCTCGTTGTTAAAAGCTTCATCCTTTCTTAAAATGGTAAAAAATGTAAGCTCCACTTGTCAGACTCACTCACTTCTTCCTCTCACATACTTAAATTATGGGGCCCACTTGTCATACCCATTAACTTTCCCCTCTCACGTATTTAAATTGTAGGTCTCACTTGTCATACCCACTAACTTTTTCCCTCACAACCCTTCTTACACTGATTATTTTTCTTAATTTGTGTGTCATCACCAAAATGATGAAATTTCAAATGGGACGGAAGGAGTATATCATTTTCAATTATCATACTCACAAAACTATTCCCACTCACGATATTTTTAAATATAAATACTCTCTCTGTTTTTCAACAATCCTGGCTGGAGGTCCTGCACTTGTCTTGCTTTGAAATTCCAAATGTTTGTTTCGATTTCTACGCCTAAGAGAGGCATAACTTAAAAGTAGAATAGAAGTAATATACTCTCTCCGTCCCAACACAAAGCGGGATTTCTTTCACTGTTAGATCGTCTCAAAACAATTGAGACTGTCTAAAATAGAAATATTTTAATATATTTATTATCAATCAACCTCACTATTTAACTCCATTCATTTTCTCTCTTCATTTTTCACCACTCAATTTATTTAACAAACACTACTATTTACCCCACTAATTATCTCTTTCATTTTCTACCACATATGCACTATTTTTCTCTTAATTATTGTGCCCACTCCTCTAATCTTACTTGTGCCGGAACAGATCCGTGGGTGTGCATTTGAATAAAAGTTATGAGGTCACTAGCGTTAACCGCATGGCTAATATTTAAGTCAAATACTACATGCCTAATGGCTCATTGCTCGAACATATCCCACATTCTATTCCACTTCTATTTTAAGAATTTACTCTGAATTTGATGTTTTCAATATGTTGGTCATTTCATTTTACTCCCTCCAGTCTCAAATCATATGATCTTCATACTTTTTTCGCTGTTATTGCGAAGGAACTTTGAGCAAAAATTTAAGGTTGATTTAATTGTCCAAATGAAAATTTAAAACTTGTTATTGATACACCATCAACAATACTATCAATAACAAGTTTTAGATTTTGATTAGGACAATTAAATCAACTTACAATAATTGCTCGAAGTTACTTCGCAATAACAACGAAAAAAGTATGAAGATCATTTTGGGGCGGAGGGAGTATCACTTATCACGTAATCAAAGAGTTTCATGGTATGATAAGCAAGAACTATAACCGTAACGTTTATGTTAAAAGCTTCATTATTAGGCCCAAGAGAATATTGAAATATCACATTGGTGAATCATGCCAACATTTGGACCTTTTGGTAGTAATAATTTAGTTATGGTAAGAGATTTTTATACTCCCTCCGTCCCAAAATGATCTTCTCATTTGCCATTTTTCATTGTCCCAAAATGTTCTTCACACTTCTACATTTTAGGCTTAAACAAAGCATGGCTAGTGAAGCAAGTGTTTATTTCCTTAAAAAGTTTGAATAGTCAAACGCGAAGATCATTTTGGGACGGAGGGAGTATTATTTTTAATGAGATCTTTGTTTTTCGATATTTTCCCCTGATTTCTTTTCATGAAAAGATAATTATATTTAGGGTTGAGTCTATTTAGGATCCATCTAATCCTTATACATATATACCTTGAATTAATTAACGTTCAAAATTAGAGCCCTGTCCTCTAAAAGTGAAAATCTCATAAAAATTTCGCTGACCTGAAGAAGTACTGTTAACTGCCTTTAATTAATACTCCCTCCGTCCCAGTTTAAGGTTCTTAGTTTTTTTTTGTTTGTCTGAAAGAACTTTGAGCAATAATTACATTTTTAATCTAATTATTTTAATGAAAATTTAAAACTTGTTATTGATAGTATATACAATGGTGTACTAATAACAAGTTTTAGATTTTCATTTGGATAATTAGATTAACCTTTAATTATTGCTCAAAGATTCTTCAGACAAACAGCAAAAAAACTAAGAACCTTAAACTGAGACGGAGGTAGTATTATTTTCATTTCATAATAACTACAGTTGATTAGTTATTTTTCTAATAAAAATGTTTTACTTGTTTGTGCATTGCTTGTACTATAATAAAATTGCCTATAGAAACCTGGCACAGAGTCACGTGACCTCAGTTTTCACAGATTCATTGTCTATATAATTTTGACGATAAATTTTTGCAATTTGATTATCTCTATTCAATTTTAAAAAATTGTTAAGGATTCACTATATAATTAAGAATACTATCAATAACAATTTTAAAAGTGACATAGAAATGATTCAAAATTCAACTAAATTGATAATAAGAAACTCAAAGTGAAAACTATCCTTCTGAAACGGAAGAGTATTTAATTTATTGTTACATAAGTTGATGATTTTCTTGTCTTCTTCTCCTTCATCAGGGAAATGAGTATCCCCTCAAACGTTTTGCAGCTAGCTACAAATTCAACTACGCTTTTAATTATCATTGGTGCATGCAGCTCCATAGCTATAGAAATCGGATTCCAGCTGCAAGCACTCGTTGCTGCTCTATCTGAATAAACATTATATTAAAATAGCTATTTAAATTTTGATTTAATTGTTTAAAGAATTAATATATATTATGCATGATTGTGCGGGTTTCATGAAATCATTGAAATGAATAAACTATGATCAGTTAAATATGATTCTAGTACTTGGAAGAATTCGTGAAGCTTGTTCTTGAGATAGCAATATTCATGTTCCAGAATCTCCAAAGCTTTCATGCACCTGCAAAACTACACACTTTTTAATCATCTATATATTCATTTCGTCCCTAAATAAATGTCTAAATTTTAAATGTAGGGATATCTGAAAATCTTTACTCCCCTGTCCCTAAATGAATGTCCAAATTTCATTTTACGGGACATCTGACAATCTCTATGTTTCATGCAATTTAGTGGCAAAGATTTGTATATAATCATGTAATCGGTCTCTTTCCAAACATTTAGTTTTGCAAGTATAATTAAAGAGACTAGTGAAAAAAACTTCGCAAGAAAAGGTCTAGGGACAAAGTTTTTTTTCCCGAAAAAGTCATTCATTTTAGGACAAAAATTTCTTGAAAATGGACATTCATTTAAGGACAGAGGGAGTAGTAATTTCTATGCAATTTAGTAATTAAAGAGACTAGTGAAAAAAACTTCGCAAGAAAAGGTCTAGGGACAAAGTTTTTTTTCCCGAAAAAGTCATTCACTTTAGGATAAAAATTTCTTGAAAATGGACATTCATTTAAGGACAGAGGGAGTAGTAATTTCTATGCAATTTAGTAGCAAGGATTCATATATATATATATATATATATATATATATATATATTTAATCATCTTTCCAAACATTTAATTTTACAAATATAAAGAGATTACTGAAAAAAAGTTGGTAAAAAGGTAAAGTTTTTTTTTAAAAAAATTAAATAAAAATATTTTGAGACAAATTTCACGTAAATGTAAATTCATTTAGGTACATAGGGAGTACTATATATATATATATACCAAGGTTTTAAAAGTGCTAGGCGTTCGCTAGGCGCCTAGGCGGGGCTTAAAACGGGATCTAGGCGGGCCAAGAATTCAGACATAGTTATAATATCCTAGGTGGGACCAAGGCGTTTCATGAACGTCTAGCGCCTAGGCGGCCTAGACGAGTGACTTTTAGAACACTGCTACTATATACAGTACCTAATATATTCACCCACAACTTTTCTTTTTCTGTGTGTTATTTGGTGCTGGAAAAGTGCATAAATTACTCCTAAGAGAAGGAGACGAAATCACCTGTACCACACTTGTGTACCACTTAGTGTACCACTAGTGATAGTTGCCATTAAGATTTTATCATCAATGATAATAGCCGTCGGATCACCAGTTGTACACAAAATGGTACATAATAATGATACAGGTGATCTCAAATCTAAGAGAAGATGCAATCAGGAACGCATGGCTGGCTGGCGTACGTACCCAGGCCTATTACTGTGCTCCGAGGCTGACCGAAAAGCCTTGCACACATTTGCAATGCTTTTAGCACCAATGCTCGAACTGCTCCCTATCATTTTTGTTAAGTTTTTCTCCACCTTCTTGTTATCCCATTTTTTTCTTTCCACCCTGAAATTAATTTATGTAAGTATATATAAATTCAACCATAGTCCAAAAATGTATACCTCCGTCCCTAAATGAATGTTTATTCTTGTTCTTAATCAGAAACAAAAATATGGACACATTTATTTTAGAACAAAGGGATTTTGAGTTTTACATACATTAAATCTCGGAGATTCGTCAAGAGCTTGTCGGACTCGTGAAAGTAGATATTAACAACCTCAGATACGAAGTTTGGAGATGCTTCGTCTTCAAGCAGCAGCAGGCGCAAAAATTGCTCGTCCAATACTCCCTACATATTATATTTACATGTATGGCAGTGTACAAAGAATTGAAGTTAAATTTTTTGCTTTCAAGAAAAAAAAAAAACTTGAACTTTTGAAATACACTTAAATTAGGGACAATTATAGGGGGATAATGGTATGTAAACTCATAGTGAAACTCTGTAATCCGTTGGATTGTAATAAATCTTTGTGAACCCCACTGATAAAAACTCATCCAACGGATTACAGAGTTTCACTATAAGTTTCATTACGTGTATCATTGTCCTCATAGGGAGTGGAGAGGGTAATGGAAAATTTGAACCTGGTGAAAGAGTAATGCAAGAAAGTGATTCATGTCGGCTTGGAAACGGGCTGCCCCGAATCCAAGCATCCACAACGGTAGACCCGTTTCGCCTAGATTTTTCGGGTTGATCAATTTTCAAGTATGTAGGATTCAGTGGCCAAGGTTAGAACGTTGGATGTGAAATTTTTGATGTAGAATAGCTAGGTTTAATACTGCTGTATTGATTGACTGATTTTTGTAGGGTTTTTGTTGGTTAGCAAGTGAGGGAAAGGGGAACTATTTATAAGGAACCCATGACTAGAAGTAAAAAAATTGAATTATCAAAAACACGACCCATGTTGGGGCGTGCATTTGTTTACTATGTCCAAGAATTTTAGCTTTTCAGCCCTAAACTTGAGTAAATATATTTATTATAAACATCTGATCATGATTCACGAGTACTCTAATTAAGAAATGATCTCTATCTTAAAAAATAAAAATAAAAATACTCTCTCCATTTCAGAGTATCTATATTTCTTTATTAGTCTTCCCAGAGTGAGGCTCCGTTTGTTTCGCGTAAAATAACTTCCGGAAAATGTTTTCCCCATTTTCCGTTGTTTGTTACGCACCGAAAAAATGAGGAAAATATTTTTCAGGAAATGGTTTTCCCTCTTTTCTAAGTAAAATGACTTACGAATTTTTACTAAGTAAATCATTTTCCGGAAAATGTTAACTCTTTCACTCACACCCAACTCTCCATAAAACCCCACCCTACCCACTACACCTCTAACACCACCCTCTTCATCCATCCTATCCACCACACCAACTACCCCAACACCCACCCCACCCCACCACCCACCCACCCCACCACCCACCCCACCCTACCCCACCAACCCACCCAAAAAAAAAAAATAAAAAATTCTTTTCACTCATATTAAAAAAAAAAAAAAAAAATGAACATCTCCACCACCCCCAACTACCCAGCACCCACCCCCACCCACCCCAGCACCCCACCAAAAAAAAAAAAAACAAAAAAACTTCTTTTCACTCATATTAAAAAAAAATAAAAAAATTGAACATCTCCACCACCCCCAACTACCCCAGCACCCCACCCCACCCCACCCACAAAAAAAAATAAAAAAAATTCTTTTCATCATATTAAAAAAAAAAATGGAACACCTCCACCCCCCCAACTACCCTACTACCCCCACCACCCCACCCCACCCACCCACCTCCCATCTCCCCCCCCCCAAAAAAAAAAAATAAAAAAATAAAATCACTCATATTAAAATTATTTTTGAACACCTTCCCCGCTCCCCCTACGCCACCCACCCCTCCCCCTACCCACCCTCACCAATTTTTTTTTTTTTTTACTCTTATTAAAACTTATTTTCAAACAACTCCCACAATCGCGCTCCCTACCCCACTACCCCATCACCCTACCACCTACCCCCACCCCACCCACCCACCCACCCCCCCCCCCCCCAAAAAAAAAAAAAAACATAATAAAATACTCATATTAAAATTATTTTTGAACATCTTCCCCACCCCACACCCACCCCCACACCCCCAACAACCACCCATCCCACCCCAACCCAAAATCTCCACCCACATTCAATTTTTTTCTCATAATAATTCTTTTCCTCATATTAAATTATTATTATTTTCATATGAAAATATTTTCCAGAAAACATTTTCCTTAGATTTGCCAAACAACCAAAAAACATGTTTATGTCATTTCCAAAAAACATTTTCATTTTTCGGAAAACATTTTACGGGAAATCATTTTCCGGAAATTGTTTTACGCGAAACAAACGGAGCCTAAGTATACACTTCCGAAAATGGCTAAGAATATTTAATATTCCTCTCATTCATTTGTAGAACACAAAGTCGGAAGTGGTGAGACTCGAAATAAAGAAATTTTATTAATGACATAAATTGCTTGATACAAAGCCAATCAACTACAAGACACCAAGACTCCAATACAAGCTGCTAAAAGACTCGCAATACTAACTGGACACTTTTGGACAGAACTCTTGACAGTGAACTATATTGAGGAGGACTGGATTGCTTCACTTCACACCCATTCAAGTGGAGACACCACCCTCATTTATACTCAGCAAACACAGTAACTTGATAAGGCTGTAATAAATGTAATGCTAATCTAGAATGTTGAAGGTTAAGAACTTATCCAGAAACGGAAGAGACACCAGACAAAATGAGAATTATCTGGAAGAAGAAAGAAAGTCAGTGGACTTTTAACATCATTCTCTCTCATACTTTACTTTCACACTCACAACACACAGGGCCGGTCATGTGAAATTTGGGGCCCTAGGCGAACTATTTAATTGAGGTCCTTAAATTCGCTCACATGCAACAAATGCGGTGCATTTTGAATTTCTACCGCTTTTCGACTTTTTGTCTCTGTCGTTCTTTCAAGTAGAAGTGTTTATTTTTTTAAGTTTTAAAATTCTTAATAGCTGGACGATAAATTGAATCACAGACTAACAACGAGGTTTGAAGAATTATATTAATAAAATTGTTAAGTTTTAGACTTGAAAGTTTGAGTTTGGTATTTGATTTAATAGAGATCATGACAAAAAAAAAAAAAAAAGAAAAAATAAGATATAATTTGGTAGATTTCAAATAATTTAAAGAAATATTTCACCATAGTTTAGTTATGATAATAAATAATTAGAAAAATATTGCAATTGTGTTAAAATGATGATTGTAAATAATTTATTAGAAAATATTGCAAAAAGAAAGTTTGTCTTGTTAAATAAACTTGAAAACTCAAACCCAGGCCTGATACTTGCTTACAAAGACTACTGACAATTCGACATTTCCACTAGGACAACAGGGAATGTTTTGTCATAAAACAGAGCTGTTATATACTCCCTCCGTCCCATTTGAATTATGATTTTTGGGTTGGACACGGGGATTAAGGAAAAAATGTTAAGTGGAGTAGGTGTTATGAGTATGAAAAGTGAAGTAGGATAGAGAAAATGGGGTATAGAATAATGAGTGGAAAGTTGTTGTGAGTGTGAATGTGGGTCCCATTAAATAAAACACTTCCATTTTTGGGTTATCTTAATTCGAATGGGACACCCAAAATAGAAATTTTTTCTAATTCGAGTAGGACAGGGGGAGTATATAACAGACTTACAAAAATTTGGAGCCCTAAAATCGAGGAAAATTTCGGTGGCCCTAGGCAACAGCCTCACCTTCCTCACCTAAGGACCGGCCCTGACAACACCAATCAAATTACTATATGTGCTAAAAAGAATACTACAGAGGGCATACATGTATATAACTATATGTGCTAAAAAGAATACTACATGTCAATTTCCTTAAAAAAATATTCCAAAAACTCAAAAATGGACATGAAAATTGAGATGTAGGGAGAGAGACATTAATGGGCGAAAAAAACATGAATCCATCATCCAAATTAAAACATTTTTTCTTTCTGATTCATCTCAACCGAGAAAAAACCCTTATTATTGAGAAACACTTTTTGAAGGTTGAATATGGGTATGTAAAAGTTGGAATAACTTAATTGACATAAACTTGATAAGCATGCTTTTGTCTGCTCCCACGCTATCATACTCTGACCATTATCTCACAAACGTAACCATTGTACAATTTTATTTTGTTTTTGCAAAACTATAGAGATAGACAATACAGCATATAGTCTATAGAGACAATACAGCATGCTTTTTTTTTTTTTTTTTTTTGATAATGCGCCTTGATCCGTCACCCGAGACAAAAAGAAAATAAGGCCAAAATACATTTACCCCCCCAAAGTATCCACCGAATTCCACTTTGCCCCCCAGCGCCAAATTTGTCCCACTTTGCCCCCCAAAGCTTCAATTTGTCCCACTTTCCCCCCCAGCTCCAGACTTTGCACCCCAGCACTAACGAATGTTAGAAAATTTAACAGAATAGGTAACGATTGGACTATTTTGTAATGCTTATTAGTTTTTAAGGGTCAAAATGCAAAGTTTCAAATATTAAGTACTAAAAATTTATTTATTTTTCCAAATATTTAACATTATCTTAAATCATAAATAATTAATAAGTCTTGAAACTAATACTAATTTTATGCTAATTTTTTTTTTTTTAAATATGAAATTATTTTTTCTAAATAAATGAAATTTATTTTTTTAATAAAACTAAAAATTAAGTATGTTTTTTTTATTTTTTAAATAAAAATATTTAAAAAAATAAAGATTTTTTTTTCTAAAAAAACATTGTAAAGTTTTATTTATATTTTTAAAAAATATAAAATAAAACTTTTAAATTGTAATTTTTGTAAGAATTTTATTTAAAAAAAATTAAAACATTATAGCCTTTTTTTTATTTTAGAAAAATATTGTATTTTTTTGTTTGTTGAAAAAAGTACAATATTCTTTTAAATATTTTTATTTAAAAAATTAAAAAAACATACTTAATTTTTAGTTTTATTAAAAAAATAAATTTCATTTATTTAGAAAAAATAATTTCATATTTTTTTTTTAAAAAAAATTAGCATAAAATTAGTATTAGTTTCAAGACTTATTAATTATTTAAGATTTAAGATAATGTTAAATATTTGGAAAAATAAATAAATTTTTAGTACTTAATATTTGAAACTTTGCATTTTGACCCTTAAAAACTAATAAGCATTACAAAATAGTCCAATCGTTACCTATTCTGTTAAATTTTCTAACATTCGTTAGTGCTGGGTGCAAAGTCTGGAGCTGGGGGGGAAAGTGGGACAAATTGAAGCTTTGGGGGGCAAAGTGGGACAAATTTGGCGCTGGGGGGTAAAGTGGGATTCGGTGGATACTTTGGGGGGGTAAATGTATTTTGGCCAGAAAATAATCTTAAATTTCATAGTTACTGAATTATTGGTCTAGTAATCTGCATACTCTCATCATAAGCACTAACTGCAAGTTTATTGGAAAGTAGAATGACTTAGCATACAGTATAGTCTTAGTACTCTAGTTTAAAATTTTGGCCTAAAATTCAGAAAAATGGTAGTAATAATTTATATAAAATCCTAAAATTTGCTATTAAAATACTATTATAAACTAATACTCACAATATATTTCAGTCATTTATTATGATAATAAACTTGATGTCAAATTATTCCTTCAAAAAAAAAAATTAAAAAAAAAAATCTTGATGTCAAATTATTGATAAATTACAACCAAACTTACCATATTAAAAAGTTATGACTGTCATTTCTGAATGGTGGAATTATATAATATATCACTTTTGCGCTAATATTACTAAGATCTTACTTTTGCCTGTGTATTGCAACTTGTGATTGTGTTTATTATTTGGAGTTAATTATGATAGATAGAGATAATTAATAAGGGTAGATTTTGTTTTTGTTTTATAAAGTTGTTGTAATAGTTGTAATCCTTTCGTTCTAAAATGAGTTCCCCAAAAAATTACTTTTAATCAAGTAGAAATTTAAATTTTTTATTGACATCTATTGTTAGACGGATAAAAATGATGAAACTGCAAAAGGCAACCACTATTTAGGACTAGGGACGTATGAAGTGTTTCTTAAAAATCAAAAAGCAACAATTATTTTGAACAAAATGGATTACTTTTTTCTTTTTCTTTTTTTAAGCAAACAACACATAATTGCATTAATAAAATTTAAAAAGACGGCGTTCCACAAATGACGGAGGCTCGTCCATAATGTAATAGTTGCAATTAAGATTTACACATAAAATGTTTAACACATCTCGAATAATGATAGTCAATCCCGAACCAAATCTCCAATAAATATCCTTGGGAACCATAACCTGTGATGCCTAAATGCAAGTACTAGCTAGTATTATTTAATACAGTATATTTCTCTTATACCATAAACAAAAAGACACTTTTTTTTTCTTTTCAACTTTTTAGTGTGGGAACCGCCCAGATTAGTGGTTCTATCTTAAAACTAATTGGTGATAAGGGGGAGTAGTCCCTCAAGTGGAGATGGGCACTTTGGGGCCCGTCGGCCCGCGCCCGTGTCAAGCCCTTTACCCGCAAGCCCGCCATCCGAACCCGACCCTTGTCCCTTGTATTTGACGGCCCGGACCTTCAATATATGCAACGGGCCGGTCTTAAGCCCACGGGCTTAAGCCCGCGGGCTCAAACCCTTAAAACGGCCCGTGGACCTTGTAGAAGATAGGAAATAGTGAGCCTTGTAAAAGAGAAAGTAAAGATTGACACGTTCTGATACCAACTCAGAATTGGAATTGGGTAAAAATTGGAGAGAGACTTAAGTGTGAGCCCGAATTTGGAAAAAGCCGGTAGGTAGAAGATTATATTAGAAATTTTACCTTAAACCAGTTGGTGACAAGGAGATACCAAATTCATGTTTAATGTTTTAGTTTTTTTTTTTTAATTAAATATAATTTTTTTATTAAATGTGTGATATATATTATCATAACATAACACGGGGAAGTTGTGTGAAATCATGAAAATCCAGAGATGCTGATAAAAAGGTTGATAGTCATTTCCTTCGGAAAAAAAAAAAAAAAAAAAGGTTGATAGTCATTAAAGCAGCAATTTGGAATAAGTATGAAGAGAAATAGTGATACTGAAATAGGCCCGTTAACAAACATCTATCCAACAGCCAGCCTATAAAAGCAGTCCAAGTATAGGTCAGGCCCAAGATATATGGGTGTTAAATGCAAGAGCAATGCTAAGCGTAAAATAATGATCACTGTCATTGAATTTGATTGATATTTAAATCATTAAATCCCTAGTCCTACAAAATACTCTCTCCGCCTCTTGCTTATCGATACTTATTTTTATTTTAGGCGTTTCATACTTATTGCTACTTACAAAAAATATTTTCTTTTCTCTCTCATATCCACTCACAACGACTATCTGTTGGAGAAATGTGTGAAGGAAATTTAAGAAATTGCGCGCGTTTCTTAAATAAAAATCATTTGTTGATTAAATAATGACTTCTACATGTTAGTAATAAATTGGTGTGTCCAATTTATGAAATGAAAAGTAGAAGTTGAAATACTAAAAAATGAATGGGTAAGTTGGGAAGTGGGTTAGTATCCCACATGGAAAGGGAAGGGAAAATTCCCTAGGATCCTTCCTTGTAAAAGGGTATCCCAAATGGGATAATGGAAGAAATAATGTTCTAAGACCATTTGTAGGTAAAGCCAAGTGAACTTGTCCCACATTGGTTTAGAATAAAAAGTTGAGCTAGTATAAATACAATTATCCATTTTGTATGGGTTAAGATTGTGTAGACTAGAGGCTCTCTCTCGCGCCCGGGTGCGCGGGGGGGGGGTGCAAATTTAGTTGGAAATTTGTCTCGGACCACTGGACTCATGTGTGCGCGTCATGCGGACACGAATGCAGCTCCAACATGGCCTAGGCACGACAAGCTCACTTTTTGATTATTTTCCGTCCTCGGTTGGGCTCAAAACAGATTTTGTAACAGTTTGCAAAATTAATTTGTGATTAATTCTATTGATTACAGATTTAATTGTGTAATTAAATCGAATCATTTGAGCAATATAAATTGGTGTTTTGAACAGTCATTTTAGACACACAATTCAACAATCTTTCACCCTCTTGCTTTAGCGTTTTCCCTGGCCCTCCTGCTCTTCTCGTGGTGACTCTTTCCAGGCACATCGAAGTTCGTCGGAGGCACTATTGTGAAGTCGTCGTCCGATCCGTCCATTGTATCCTGAGAGACAGACGTCCAACGTATCCTCAAGCACAACACCGGTGAGGGGACGAATTTGTCTTAAGGACAGCGTTAATTTACACGACTCGGACAAACCCAACAACAATTCTTCCTAGTTTTATTTTCTGTTTTGTAATCTGTACTTTATTTCTGTTTCTGATTCAATATTGGTGTAATATTTCTAACACTATCCACTAACTTATTTTCTCTCTATTACTCACTCACAATATTTATTTTTCCAAAATATTTTTTTAATCCCAGTATATACTCCTATTTGGTAGCAATAAGTATAGCACGGAGGGAGTAAACATTTAATTAATAAATGTCAATCAGGTTCTTGTGAGAAGATTTTGTGTCCCTACTATATTATAAATGGGAAATAAGAAAGTTTTACAAAAGATGGTTACAAAATGTGGTCTACAAAATAAGGTGTTATAATTGTGTTGGTGGTTTTAATTGGAGTGTGCCGGGTCTACTATCGATGTGATCAATGAAATATCGTCACCACATCTTGTATCTTTCATTTTGTAAACTTCTTTTGTAAACCTAGCGTTACTCATTATAAATATACGTTGAACCGAAGAATTCACATCACTTATATTCCTGAGTTTGGTACAATTTGGGATCAATCAATGGATCAATTTACATTGAAGGAATTAAGAAGAGGAAGCATAAGAGAAAGATTTCTTTAGCTTGTGAGCCTCACTTGGTAATTTCACATTGGTGGCTAAACCCATAGCTTGAAGAAACAAAATAAAATACCAAGTTAGGTCATATTGCCACCATTCTAGCCCTTGCCTTGCTGAGTATTCAAATGCATGATGATTGTTATGCCATCCTTCTCCAAGTGTAACCATTGCCACCCACCTACATCCATCATACATTAACCATATCATTAGCTCCATCTTTAATATATTACTACCTCTGTCCCTAAATGAGTGTCCAAATTTCATTTTAAGGGACACTGAAAATCTCAACTTTATGTACAATTTGCTAGCAAATATTCATATATAATCTTGTAATCTCATTTCCAAACATTTAGTTTTGCATGCATAAAGAAACCGGTGAAAAAAATTTCGAAAAAAAACATTTAGGGACAAAGTTATGTTAAAAAAAGACACTCATTTTGGGACAAAGATTTCTTGAAAATTGACACTCATTTAGGGACAGAGGGAGTAATTCATAATGTCGTGGAGGCTGCAACTGGGCTGTCTTAATTAAGATCAAGTTTCAATATATGTGCGTGGAATATATACAAGTATATATACATATTTGTGTGTGTGTGTGTGTGTGTATGCACATATATGAATGTTAATATATGTATACATATATACCAGTTGTTCTTGGATAGGTCGTTGGTGTTCCATACTTGCTTCCCCCATACATGACAGGCTGAGTTTACTAAAAATGTGACGTGGTATGTGAACACTGTCCGAACACC
Organism: Campanula takesimana; assembly: GCA_026119855.1. Classification (NCBI taxonomy): domain Eukaryota; kingdom Viridiplantae; phylum Streptophyta; class Magnoliopsida; order Asterales; family Campanulaceae; genus Campanula; species Campanula takesimana. Next base: position 342,309 of record JAOWBW010000013.1, read on the forward strand.
CTGCATTCATCACAAATTTATTCATCACCAAACTATATTCTAAAAATAAAATACAAATATTATATAACATAAATACAGTATATATTACATCTTGTTGTAAATCTTAAACTTTACGTACCATTGCCCAGACAAGGTAAGGAAATCCGCCGATGGCATATAATAAAAGTGCATGTGCTATCACCTGCGCTCCATAAGTTCTTCTAATGAATAGATAGTAAGGCTGATTCTTTAAATCCTCAACGTTCTTCCGGTCTTCCACCTAATTAATTAAGTTGCACAGAAAAAAAATATATTCAAACAAGTATTTTTACTTTGAATTAAAGCAATATATACAATATCAAATTTTGATTCGTCCCTGAGAAGTAATTAGTGTAATAAGGAGATTACGCACTTTTTCGGTAATATAATTGTTGTTGAAGAGCCATCCCATGTGACTAAACCAAAACCCTTCCTTAGGACTATGGGGATCCCTTTCAGAATCAACAAATTGATGGTGATACCGATGTACGCTCACCCAGTATATCGGATCTCTCTGCAAATGCAATATATATATAGAATTTCTTAAAATTTAGAACCATTGAAATATTTACTACTCAATAAGCGAAGAAGTACTCGAGCCATTTTAGTACCTGAAGGGCTAGAACTCCCCAATAAGCGAAGAAGTACTCGAGCCATTTTGGGAGGGTGAAACTACGATGTGCAAGATTTCTATGATAAGAGAGCGTAATACCAAAGCCAGAGACAAAGACCAATACGAGAGCCACCCAAAAAGCAGGCCAAGTAAAGGTAAAAGGAGCAAAAAGACATAGCAAATGCAGCAGTGAGACTCCAACCGTCATAGTCACATCTATTGATGCCCATTTTCTTGCACCACGACCGCGATCAATGCCCCCAAACATCTTCTTGGCTCTCATTAGTTTATGATCTCTAGCCTCATTTGACATGGCTGATATTTTGAGTTTTGAATCTCCAATGTACCAAACTTATCTTCTAGCTCTTGTTACTTTAGGAGTATCATATAGGAGTATATATATGAGCTACTAACCTAGCAAAATGGTGAAAGTATCTTTAGGGTGCGCTATATATAAATATATAATGGAGAGAGAGGCGCGGCGAGTGTTTATATTGATTGGTACATCCTACGGTTGTGAGTGCGGTAGGGTCTACAGTTATTGGATGACAACTGTACAAAACAAAGTTTATTTTATTCATTTTGAGGTTAGATTTTGAGTTCTTGTTGAAGCAATTATTTCACATGGGGAACTAACTAGTCATGCTTTCGCACTGTATGAAGATTCTAGATTACTCTTCTTATAGCCAATTAATTTTGAGATGCAAATTCAAATTTTATCATATTATCAGAATTGGCAATTTACATATGCGAGTCCAAAAGAGACCCACTATGTTCTAGCTTCTCGCCACCCTAGTCTATGTCCCACACAATCACAAGGTGATTAGCTATACATTTACTATATAACTATACGAAGATTCATGATTACTCCTCTCATTTATCATTTCACTTTCTTATATTGTGATGACTAGCTAGCCCCATCCTACTATGTATTCATTCCGTCGCAAAATGATCATTACACTTTTTTCGACGTTACTACGAAAGAACTTTAAGAAATAAATTTAGGTTGATTTAATTATCCTAATGAAAATATAAAACGTTGTCTTATGATGTGTCAATAACAAGTTTTAGATTTTTATTAGTACAATTGAGTCAACTTAAAATTATTGTTCAAATATCCTCGTGGTAACGGTGAGAAAAATATGAAGATTATTTTAATTTGAATTAACTGCAATTTAGGGCCTGAAATGTAGGGGGTCTTCGGCGGAGGGTCTGATGTTTTTTTGGCTACATCAAGGTCTAATATGTGTTTTTCTCACCAATTAAGGGCCTTTTGACGGAATTCGCTAGAAATCATGTTAAGTGTCCATGTGCAAGGCACATGATTAACAAATCAGTTAGCTTTTGAGTTGTCATTGACTTTTAAGGGTTTAAATGACATTTTTAAAAGTGAGGGGAGGGTGGAAAAAACTTTATATCTCTTTATCTCCCCATTCCTCACACGTATTCCCCCCCCCCCTCCCGTCCTCACCTCCGCCTCCGACCATCTTCTCCGGCTGTGTCCCCTTCTACTCTAGCAGCCGTCTCTTTAGGGTCACCGCCTCCCCCATCCTTTACCATTGGTCTTCCTCGCCCTACCCCTTATCCCCCAGAAAAACCCACCGGCGGCTGTGAGCTTTTTTGCGAAATCCGGACCTGGATTGCAACCACAGGGCACCATCTCCATTGTCTTCAGATTTTTGCGAAATTAATCCAGCTACCATATAAGTGTTAACACTGATTTTTTTTTTTTTTTTTTTGGCTTTTGGGTATGATTCTTAAACAATGATATGATTAACACTAAAATTTAGATTTTTGGGGATTGATATTGAATTAAAAGAGATGATAGTTGATGATGGTGATGGGTTTGTGTTGAATCTAGAGTGGCTTATGTTGGTGGCGGGGTGGTGTGTTGGGAATTTAGTGGTACCCCGTTGCAATCTAGATCAAGAACACAATAAACCCACAAGCACAATTATGAGAGAATCACACACACAAGAACACAAGAATTGTTTACCCGGTTCGTTTAACACATGAACTACGTCCGGGGGCAATACCCCTTGTACTGCTATATAAGCATAGATATGACCTAGAACACATTGTAGCGCTACAATGTGTTCTAGGTCATATCTATGCTTATATAGCAGTACAAGGAAGCCCTAGGTCGATTTGGTAGAGATTACATCAAAATAGGAAATAAATAATTCTGGCCGACTGACTAAGCGCCCGCCTGCATTGTTTTCCAGGCGGACCAACTCACTGTCGTCTTCAAGCGCGCGCCTGCACCATACCGAGCGCCCGCCTGCTTCTCCACCCAGGAATTATCCTCCGTTTTGAACTCCTTCTTGATCTCACCAACTCCCACGACTTAGACTCCTTCTCCCCTTTGCTTCCTCGTAGTTTAGGACTCCAATCCCAACAATCTCCTACCTGGAGACTAAACTCATAAGCATAGAAACACCCATCAACTCCCACCACTGAATGAACACCTTTGAACACATTTTACTCCCATATTGACTTGACATTGCCTTGCCTCCCCGCTTAAGTACTAAGGCGAGTTGAAACCAAGCGACATTTCAACCCCTCCGTGTTAGATAGTTCTTGCCTCCCCAAATCAGATTTTACCTTGATTTTTCCCCGCAAGTCTAACTTCGCTTTCTCCCTCCAGACCCACCTTCCTCGTAATGCTTCCCTTTGAAATTTGGACATACCTTGTTTCTTGCATCGTCTTCTCTTGGTCTGAACACGCTCTCTGTTAGGTCACTTGGACTTCCACACAGTGTTGATCAACATTGTGTCCTTCTCCCCCCCCTAACATACCGTTTCTTGGTGTCTCTCCTTTCTACACCAATAGGCTGGTTCTTTAGCCTCTTGCTCACACCCGAGCGAACATTGACATTGCAGGTAGGTACAACATCTTCTCCTTAACCCTATGAGCTATCACCTTAGCTTATTTTGTGACTTCCTAAGACTCACCCATGAAGGTTACACCATACCCTTCATTATCAAGTTGTCCAACGGAAATCACTCTCCTCCTCAAATCCAGAACATGCATCACATCGTGCAATTGTAAAACAGCCCCGTTAGGTGTCTTCATCATCACATCCCCCTTACCTTTGATCTTCAATGGTTGATCATCACCAAGATAGACAACCCCAAAATCTCCAGTTTTATACCGCTCCATTGATTTTGCATCCCCACTAGCATGACAAGAAGCTCCAGAATCCAACACCCAATATTCACCTGACTGCTCCTCTCCTAGGATTAATACATCCGCATCATCCACCATGTGTGCATCACCATCCTTATCCGGATAGTCATAACTAATATGACCTAGCGCGCCACAATTGTAGCACTTGACCGATTTGTTTTTCCCCTTTTTCGGTCCTCTCCACCCTAAGTGCAGCCCCATCTACGGAAGATTCTCCCCTTTTCTCTTTCCTTCTCAACTCCTCTTGAAGGATGAGATCTCTAACTTCCGTATACACCAATGGTGCCTTCGACGTACTAATCATTGTGACAGTAACCTCCCAACTATCCGACAACGATTTTAGAAGAAAGCAAGCTAACACTTCATCAGAGAAAGTAATATCAACACTTTTCAATTAGTCCACCATACCTTTGAAACTGCCGATAGGACTTACTGCTGTCTGCCCCTCCGACATCTTCTGCCCATTCGACATCTTCGTATTCGCAAACCTCTTTATTAAATGCACCCTATTGATATTCGAAGGTTTCTCATACATGTCTGACAGCATCTGTAGCAACCCCACCATTGTCTTGGCCTCCATCGCGTTCCGTGCAACATTGTCGGTTAGAGCACTCCTTAGCGCTCCTAACGCCTTACGATCCAACGTCTCCCAATCCCCTTGTGACATGTCTTCGGGTTTCTCACCTAAGGGTTTATGAAGATCCTTACAATAAAGGTAATCTTCAACCCTTGTCCTCCAAAACGTGAAATTCACACCGTTGAATTTCTCGATTGAGTTCTTCATCTTGATTGCTTCACAAAGTCCCCAAGAACGTGATTCAAAATAATCAACGAATGAAACTTTGAATCCTCCTAACCAAAGCTCTGATACCAGTTGTTGGGAATTTAGTGGTACCCCATTGCAATCTAGATCAAGAACACAATAAACCCACAAGCACAATTATGAAAGAATCACACACACAAGAACACAAGAATTGTTTACCCGGTTCGTTCAACACATGAACTACGTTCGGGGGCAATTGACAAGCCAATATATTATTAAACACCTTTTAATATGTTGCTACAATGTGTTCTAGGTCGTATCTATGCTTATATAGCAGTACAAGGAAGCCCTAGGTTGATTTGGTAGAGATTGCATCAAAATAGGAAACAAATAATTCTGGCCGACTGACCAAGCGCCCGCCTGGGTCTATGCGAGCGCCCGCCTGCACAGGCGGACCAACTCACTGTCGTCTTCAAGCGCGCGCCTGCACCATTCCGAGCGCCCGCCTGCTTCTCCGCCCAGGAATAATCCTCCGTTTTGAACTCCTTCTTGATCTCACCAACTCCCACGACTTAGACTCCTTCTCCCCTTTGCTTCCTCGTAGTTTAGGACTTCAATCCCAACAGTGTTTTGGTGTTAATGGTGTAGAATGGTTTTCTGTTGATGGTGCTGGCTTTGTGTTAATGATGGTGGCTTTGTGTTAAATGGTGGTGGCTGTTGGCGGAACTGGTGGTGGCTATGAGATGCTGGGGGGTTGCAGGAATTGTTGAAGAAGATGGTGGGAGTTTGGCTTTTATTAAAGATTTGTACATCATGATATTGTACATTTAATTGATTTACAGTTAATTAAGTTTTGTTTATGTTTAAAAAAAAATTAAGAAAATCTTAAAAAATTAAGTTTTATATTATAATTTAATATAAAAAAAATGTTATTTGATATTTAGGACATAAAATTATTTTTGCAAAAGATCAAATTTAATTTTATTTACAAATTTTTTATTAAATTTGCAATATGTTAAATTATGCATTAAAATATTACACAAATACTTATTATTTATTTAGAATAACTATTTATTATTTTTTCATTTTAATTAATTATATTGTTATTAAGGAAAATATTAAGTAGTTTTGTTCAAAAAAAGATTATTTAATCTTTGAATGATATTTTGTTTTACTAACCCTTTAAATTTAAGAATTTTCTTTGAACCCCTTAAAGCAATTATGAGTTCAAACTAAATGATATGTTAATTACATGCCGTGCACATGGCCACTTAACATAATTTCTAACCGTTACAAAGCCTTTAATTAGCAAAAAAAACACATATTAGACCTTGATGTGGCAAAAAAAAAAACATCAGACCCTCCGCCGAAGACCTCCTATATTTCAGGTTTTAAATTGCAATTAGCTTTTTTTAATTTTGGGATGGAGGTAATATATAACTTTTGAGACGGAAGGAAGAAGAGAGTGTTATTAATACCAACTTGCACGTGCAATCCTAATCAAAAAGCAATGGTATCGTTATTTTTGAGATAAAACTTTAGTCCATTTCGATGTAAGTAGAGAGAGCTATCAAGGCATTGCGTCGACATAAAAGGAAAGTAAATAAATGTGAAAATAAAGATTAAAATCATCCAAATCCATAAGTAGGGTATTTTAAGACGTCAAATAATTGGAGTATTTGTATTAGGTGTACGAATTGACCACTTGTTGCAGCTGCCGGTCTTTTGGAAATATTCCCCTCCTTCCTTTTGCATTATTGTTAATGATTTTTTCAGCCTTTCATCCAAATCTGAAAACTTTTCAGATTTATTGTATACTACAGTTTCCGTCTCAAAAAAAACAATCTTACATTTTTAGCCGTTAATTTCATTGAAACTGATATTTTGTTTTCCAGATATTTTTAGCCGTTAGTTTCATTGAAACTATCTACGAGTATATTTTTCAGATTTATTGTATAATTTAAGTTTCTTATTTTATTTTATTTTATTGATATATTTTAATTTAAGATTCTTATTTTGCTTTATTATTTTAATGTCAAATTATGAACGGTGTTCATGACCACTTTATTTTCATAAAGTTTTAAAATTATAAGAAAACAATTACTCACTTAACTTTATTTTTAGTCACTTGAATCATTAATAGTGTTTTGAACTATTATATTCTCAGCCACACGACTTACTCTCCCATTTTATCTTGATTTTCTAATTAACGTGCAAAGTCAATATAAGAGATTTAATTGAGACAAAGGGTTTTTTTTTTATCTTGGTTTCTTATTAATAAGCAACATGCAAATTGGATATAAAATTTTTAAATTTAGACGGATAAAGTAACTATATTCTTGATATATATAATACTCCCTCCGTTTTGTAAATAATAAGTCATTTTAGACTTTATTATATGTATTAAGGTGAGCTTTATTGTATTAATGAAGCTTTTAAATTTAATTATTATCATTATTTATAGTGGCATAATTAATACTTTCAACTTAATGTTGTTGAATATGTTGTTGAATGAGTACACAAAAAAAGAGTAGGAAAAAAAAAGTAAGAGTATGCCAAAGATAATTGTCATTAGTGGACTCTTGTAAATTTTAGCTCTTAAAATATTTTCAATCTCATTTATTGTTATAATAATTATTATATATTATAATCACTAACTGAAGCAGTTAAGTTAAAGTATTTATGGGTAAAAATCAAAGTCTAAAATAACTTTTATTTTGAAACAAAATAGAAAACATAAAATGACTGGAGGAGGAGGAGGGACTAGGACAAAAACTTGTGTGAGACGGTCTCACACGTGAGACGGATCTTGATGAGAGAATAAATGGTTTACCCCCTTATGGGCGGGGGTGGATAAACCCATTTCCTTTCTCAACAAGATCCGTCTCACTGTGTGAGACCGTCTCACACAAGTCTTCCTCAGGGACTAGGGAGTATGCAATTGGCAGGTCCTCCTCTGTATAACACGCAAGTTTTCGTGCAGAACCGTAATTTATTTAGACAATAGTCAAGCATTTATAGCATGACCTGACTAACTAGTAAAACACCCGTCCGTTAAACGCACGAACATATAAAATTTACGATTAACTAAAACAAACAAGTAATTTATTTTATTCAGAATAGAGAATAATTCAATATATATATATATATATATATATATATATATATATATATATTTTTTTTTTTTTTTACAGAAATATATCATTAATATTGGAAGGAGGGAATTCATGATATCCATCAAAGTCATTGTTTTTGCTCCAAGAGAATTCCAATTAGGTGTTGTCATTAATTTACGCCACATTTTATTCATCTCTATCCTCATTCTTGCTCTACATACATTCTTTTAGACCTTTTAAAAAATCTCCTTATCCAATTTCAACAGTTTTTTTTTCTTATACCTAAGGTCAAATCAAATTTTCTCCTTTATGTGAATTAATCTATTTTATTATACTCAACTTTAGTTGAGAGTAGAAGACACCTAAGTATTTTTGTAGCTCTTGTAGTTAGCATTATTTTCTAATTTCATTTGACTGTTTTATTATAGGGTTAATGACAATTTAGACCCTGAAGTATACTACCACCCTTCCAATCAAACCTTGAGAGTCTTTTTTCGCCAATCTAGGCCATGAGGTAAAAAATGTTCGCCACGTTAGGCCTTTTTGACGATTTTCGTCAGAAAAGTCAGTTAAAGGACCTAAATGAAACGTTTAAATTTTGTAAGGCTAAAAATCAAAATATTTATTTTTTATGCCGAAAATCAAAATAATTATTAAAATATTGAATAAAAGGTTTTTTAAATTATTTTGAAAATATTCAATAATAAAAAATAAATAAACTCAATAAATAAATTTTATTTTATTTACAAACGTAATAATAAACATAACAAATTTTTTTTCACATGTACCAAAAAAGATTTCATAGAAAATAAGTCATCAAATAAATTAAGACATTAAAGTATTTATTTTTATCATCCACTTAATTTATAGTTTTCCTTTATTCAATCTTTATTATTGATATTAAATTAATAAAAAACAATTTTTTGAAAAATAAATATTAAATATGAGACAAGTTGAACCCGTGGCTGCTACGTTATTGATGTCGTGGTTGATTTAGTTAAATGTATAAGCGAACAGAGGAATCAGTGTTTTAGTGTGTGTTATGGGGTAAAAAGGGAAGATTGATAAACTTGTCTTATATTCCCTCCATCCCAAACTTTTGGTTAGCAAAATTGGGACATTAAGAAAAAAGTAGGTGGTGTGAGTGAGAAGGAGAGAGAAGATGAGAGAGTGGATAGTTGTTGTGAGTGGGAAGGAAAGAGAAAATTGAGCATTTTGGGTAAGTAACCAAAAGTATGGGACGCCCAAAAAGGAAATTAGTAACCAAAAGTTTGTGACGGAGGGAGTATTTAATATTTATTTTTCAAAAAAATGTTTTCTTATTAATTTAATATCAATAATATATATTGAATAAAAGAAAATTATAAATTGAGTGGGTGATAAAAAATAAATTCTTTAATGCCTTAATTTATTTGATGACTTCTTTTTGATGAAATATTTTTGGTACATGTGAAAAAAGATTTATTATGTTTATAAATAAAATAAAATTTATTTATTGATTCTCTTTATTTTTTATTACTTAATATTTTCAAAATAATTTAAAAACCCTTTTATTCAATATTTTAATAGTTATTTTTATTTTTGGCATAAAAATAATTATTTTGATTTTTAGCCTTACAAAGTTTCAACTTTTCATTTAGGTCCTTTAACTGACTTTTCTAACAAAAATCGTCAAAAAGGCCTAATGTGGCGAACATTTTTTACATCAAGGCTTAAATTGGCGAAAAAAGACTCTCAAGGTTCGATTGGAATGGTGGTACTATACTTCAGGGTCTAAATTGTCATTAACCCTTTATTATAATTACACTACAAGAAAACTGATAGATACCGACGGAATTTACTGACGGACAAATATCCGTCACAATTAGTGACGGATTACCGACGAAAGAACGATGACTTAGAGAAGGAAACAAACATGCAAAATGAGACGAAATTACCAACGGATTTAGTGACAGAATTGCCGACGAAGCCCTTTTCGATTTTTATCCGTCACCATTCTGGCGCCAAAATTTTGCGCGCATTTGTACCGACGGATTTATGACGGATTTCATGTTTAAATTCTTATTTTTTTATTTTTTAAAGTACCGACAGATATATGTCGTCACTATCTGCATTAAAAAAATTACATAAATATATTTTAAATACATCAACAGATTAACGACGGAGGTGATATGTTTTAAATTTTATTTACAATATACCGACGGAATAACGAGAGATTTGTCGTCAGTAATTGATTAAAAATTTAAAAAAAAAAAAAATTGTAAAATTCGCTCAGATACTTAAAAGAAAAAATCCCTTTCATTCTTGCTCCAGACATACATGCTGAAGATGGCTTCACGGGCGATCTCCTTCTCCGGCTCCGGTCAGTTTCTGCACCACCGACTGCTGCGACTCCAACGGCACCACCGACTGCATCATCGTCTTTACGGTTTTCCCTCTCTCTCTCTCAATGATTCTCTCCTCTCTTTCAATTTGTGAGATCTCTATTGCTATCAAGTTCTTGCTTTTTTCGTCCCCCCCCCTCTCTCTCTCGATTACAAATTAAGGTTGTCCCTCTCTCTGTGCCTCGATTACAAATTAAGGTTCCCCCCTCTCTTGATTAAAAATTAGGGATTTTTCTTCTCTCAATTTCAATTTTGGTGTTTATTGTGTTACGTTTGGGTTGCTTTTGTTTAATTTCACTGTTGTTGGTGTTTTGGCTGTGTTCATGTCGAAAATGGTTATCTTTAGTACACAAGGGTATTTTGTTGTTATTGGGGTTTTGACTGCTTATTGGTTCACTCAATTGCCTAAGTGGACTACTTGGGTTCTTTTGGTTGCTATGTCTTTATATGATCTTGCTGTTGTTTTGTTGCTCGGGGGTCCTTTGAGGTTATTGGTCGAGCTTGCTATATCTCGGGATGAAGATATCCCGACCTTGGTTTATGAGGCAAGTCCTGTAAGTTATTCTATATACAACTTGGGACGGAAATATTTTATTTATGCAATTTGATCGAGAAAGTGAAGGTTCTACTTTTCCTGTCTTATTCAAATTTATTCCCTTTTCAGAGATCAAACTCTTTATGGGATGGGTGAAAATGGCAAGTATGATTCATTTTATAAAAGATTTTAAGAAATGTGGTCACTTAAACGCATCTAGAAATTGTATTAAACTTTTATATACTTGCAATAATTGATGGGTTGATATTTGCTGACTCTTCTTGTTGCATCATTTTTGGTCTTCCTGGTCTTGCTCCTTTCATTTTATTCTGTCAAACAAGGGATAGCTCATGATATCTCCATCCTGGAATTTGGTTTCCCGATTTCTTTTATCGTGTACTGATGTTTGTTGTGCTATCCATTTATGGGCTTGAATTCCTCGGTTAACGTTTTCGCTTTTGGTTTATGATTTGTTACTATTTATTTTTTTAAAGCAAATTTCGAGATGAATACATAGAGAATTTTCATGCTGATATATATATATATATATATATATATATATATATATTTGTATGAACATTGCATTAAATAATATCTTCTTGTTTATAATGCAGCAAAAAAGGAAGAAAGGGGTCAAGCCTACTTTATTTGAACTTCAGAAAGAAATGCATATGCGTAAAGATGGCACATACTCTTATGAGCACTCTAAGAATATTTGTGTAAGTATATATTATAAGTATATCAATTTATTTATTTATTTTTTGTGATTATAGTTAAAAATAAGATATATTATTTTCTGAAGATAGAGTATGAGCGCCTAATTAATAAAGCATCGATCGAAAAAGGTGGAGATTTAACAACCGAAGAGAAAGATGACATTTATTTGAAGCTTGTAGGGGGTGTTAAAAAGCAGCGTGTGTTTGGTATTGGTTCAATGAGCTCCTCCTATGCTAGCGACAGTCGGAGTACAGCCTCTTTTATGGAAGGGACGGGTGTCCAACAAAGTGCGTACGAGACAGAAATGATGAACGTGAAAAATGAGTTGCAGGAAGAGAAAACACAAAGGAAGGCATTGGAGGAAAAGATGGAGAAAATGAAAAAAGAATTTCAGCAGGAACTAAATCACGTGTTGGAGCGTGTCGATGGCTCAACTCGGGATTGTCCTCTTTAATTGTTTATAGTTTTTTTTTAGTTGTTGATACTTCAAAACAATTAGTATTATGTTTTATGTTGAACAAATGTCATAACATGATTGTTTATTATGTTTCATTTGAAATATTAAGTACTTTTTGGTGGTTTTATATCCCGTCAGTGTGACGTAATAAATGTTTATTAATATTTAGAATTAATAATGCGTGGATATCTGAAACAGGTGGCTCCGTCCCGAAATAGGAAAAGCGATTTTAAAATGTCAGATATTTAGCGACGGAAATATCCGTCAGTAATATTAAAAATAAAATAAATTTTAATAAAAATATTAATAGTTTCGACGGAATTATTCCCTTGCTAAAACATCGCAAAAATGGGTGAAAATAAAACGACCATTTAATTAACGACGGAAAATCCGTCGGATTTAGTTTTAATTTTTGTCATACGAACTTACCGACGGCTAAAAGACTTTTGCGACGGATATATATGTTGATAAATCGTAAAGATAATCGTCGGTGATCCGTCGAAATATATTACCGACGCACGTTTTAACATCGAAATTTTAACGTAAAAAATCTGTCGTTAATTTACGTTAGCGACGGAAATTTGATGATTAGTGACGGAATTTTCCATCAGTATCTACCTGTTTTCTTGTAGTGTTAATGCATTAATGAGACGAAGGGTAATTTGGTAAAAAAAAATCTTTGTATAAGAGTATTGATTATTGTTCAGAATTTCTGAAAATACAATTATTGAACTCATTAACTATTTTTTGTTACCATTATTGCTGCTAAATGTATTTTTGGCAATTGAAATTGGGCTAATCTATTTGGTCATGAGGTGCATGTTTTGGAGGGGAAGTGCTCTACTAGACATGCCCATCCGGGTCAAATAACCCGGAGAACCGGCGGGTTATGAACCGGGTAATAACCGGTAAACCGGCGAACCGTGAACCGAAATTCAAAATGTTAACCGTGAACCGGCGGTTCACGGTTAACTATGGGTTACCCTCTGAAAACCGGCGGATAAACCGGCGGTTCATGAACCAGAGGTCAACCGGCGGTTCATGAACCGGCGGGTTATCTGGATATTTACTCTTTTTTTTTTGTGTTTTTTTTTCCCTATAAACCGGCTGGAGTTCTGTCTGTCTTTGTGGCTTGAATTTAAAAAGGCAACGGTATTATTACCGTTGGGCCTTCAAGTTCAGCCAGCCAATCACCCTTGCGCCTGCGGCCTTGCCCATTGCCCAATGCCCAGTGACTGACTGCCCACTCCTGACTCCACTTCATTTTTTTTTCAAAAACACACTATCTTTACACTATTAAATGTCATCCCTTAATTATAAAAGGGTAAGGTTGGTTGTCTCCCTCTTTGTATTTAAAAAGAAATAAAAATGAACCAGTCAGCTTCTCCAGCGCCAGCGGCCCAGTCCAACGGTCCAAGTCTGGGAATAAAAAAAAAATAATAAAATAAAAAAATGAACGAACCGGATGAACCGTGAACCGCCGGATGAACCAGAACCGTGAACCATCTATATACGGTTTATAGCGGTTTATGATTTTTACGAACCGGCGAACCGCCGGTTCATGAACCGGCAAACCGGCGGTTCAATGACCCGGGCATGTCTATGCTCTACGCACTTCAACCTTTATTATTTATTATCAGGGCAGGCCATGATGCAAGAATAGTGAGGCCTTGGCCTTGGACCACCAAAAAATGGATTTTTTTTAGGCTCCAAATTTTGTACTCCTTCTATGTAAAAAAAAGCCTCATTTTAATGTATTACTATCACACTTAGGCCCAGCTTTAAAAAAAAAAAAAAAAAAAAAAAATCACACCTACGCCCACATAATACAACTAAAACCCCATACCATAGCCTAATAGCCCATATCAAATCCGAACTTAAACACACGGCAAAACCTTAAAAAAAAATTGAAAATAGCAGACTGACACGTAACAGCAGTTTAAAAAAAAAAAAAAAAAAAAAAAAAGGGAACAGAGACGACGGAACCGCGAGAGAGATGAACGAAATTTCTCCCGCCGCATTCAACCACCACCACGACGCCACCCCAGCCGTATCTCTCGATTTGTGAGTTACGGTATGCAGGTTCTAATTTCTAATTCTTCTTTTTTTTTATCATGAAAATAAAATCAAATTTTTAAAATTTTATCCCTTTCTCTCTAAAAAAATACTCCCTCCGTCCCGCCGGAAACTTCAAAAAAAAATTATGGCACAAGAATTAAGGGAAAAAGTGAAAAAGGTGATGTGTTGTGAGTGTTGATAGTTGAGTGGGAGAGAGAAAGTGAGGTAGAGAATAGTTAGTGAGTTAGTGGATGTGAGTATGAGAAGTGGGACCCACTAACTAAAAAGTATTAAAAACTTTCCATTTATGGAATGTGCAATTTCTATGGGACGCCCATTTTGGTAAGTTTTGCAATTTTCGGTGGGACGGAGGGAGTATATAATAATAATAAAAAATTATCCCTTTAATATTGATATAAGTTTAAGATTTTAATTTTGATTTAGTGGAAAGTTGTAATAATTATTTGACGTTGATTGTTATAGTTTGAGATTATTGTAAAACCCTACTTGCAAAATTCTAGAATTAATTTTTGGTTTTATGAAAAATAAAAGTTGAACTTTAGGATTTAGTTTCCGTTGATATACTTCCTCCGTCCCATCTTAAACTTTAAAAAAAAAGTGGGCACAAGAATTAAGATGAGAATCTTTATATTATAAAATATAGATAGTGCGTAGAGTGTTGTGAGTATAGAAAGTGGGTAGGAGAGAGAAAGTAGGGTAGGGAATAACTAGTGGATAGTTGTTGTGTGTATGACATGTAGGGCCCACTAAATAAAAAAGTATAAAAAAACTTTCTTTTTTTGGATTTTGAAGTTTAAAATGGGACACCCAAAAGGGACATTTTTGAAGTTTAAAATAGGACGAAGGGAGTATAGTACTATAGTACTATACTATGTTGGTTTGAGATTGAATCAATATGCGAGATTGCAAGATCCGTTTTTTTATTAATGATTGTTGTTTTTATTGAAAACTAGTGAGTAACCCGTCGGAATTCGACGGGAATAATAAAGTTAATTAATTAAGAAAAACTGATGAAAGGCATTTTCAAACTGAGATAATGGTACGAAATCAAATTAAGTGATCTATATAATACCATATAATTTGCAAGGATATTAAGTGATGAAAGATATTTTCAAACTCAGAATATAAGTTCACCATCTCATTTGCAAGGATATAAAGAAGCCCGTTTAAGGCCTTAAATAACGTTTTTTTGTTGTTTTAGACCCCGCCTCAAGGGGCTTTGCCCTATGACTTTTGTCCGTCTCGCTCCGACGTTCGATTTGATATGCGGTGCGTTCCGCGGTTTATTAACTTTAATTTTTTTTTCACTAAATAACAAAAAATACAAATTCTCATATAAAAATGAATATGCATGCAAAGTTGACAACATCTACGTCCAAATTAAAGATAACGAATTTTGTCCGTCTCGCTCCGACGTTCGATTTGATATGCGGTGCGTTCCGCGGTTCATCCGGAGTCAAAAGTTATGACGGTTTCGGCACACTCGCTGAAATTACTCCAAAAACTTCAACGCCTTAGTGTCCACATCAATTAGTAATTTAAACCATCAAACATACTTTATTTATAGAATCCTTCATTTTTATTTTTATTTTTATTTTTATTTTTGCAAAATATGTGGCTCGATTTTCTTCACCGAGATATACTGCATCACATTTCTTATCTTTAGCCCATATCTTAAAATTTAACTAACTGAATGATTATAATTTCTAATATTTTAATTTAAGATATCCATTATCTTTAGCCTACTAAAATTAAGTAATCATGTTTTCGTTATTTAAGCTCAGAAAATATTTGATTTAAAAAAAAAAATAAGTTTTAAAAAACTAAATCATTTCCTGAAATAAGTATTATATACATTTGCCAATAGAATAATGCCACGTGGATTTTCACGTCATAATTCCACGTGGCTTAATGAGAAGGCTTGAAATGTTTTTGCTTTTATATATTATATAGATAGATAGATGTGTAGATTTTTACCATTAATTATTAACTTTAAATTTTTTTTTCACTAAATAACAAAAAATACAAATTCTCATATAAAAATGAATATGCATGCAAAGTTGACAATATCTACGTCCAAATTAAAGATAACGACTTTTGTCCATCTCGCTCCGACATTCGATTTGATATGCGGTGCGTTCCGCGGTTCATCCGGAGTCAAAAGTTATGACGGTTTCGGCGCACTCGCTGAAATTACTCCAAAAACTTCAACGCCTTAGTGTCCACATCAATTAGTAATTTAAACCATCAAACATACTTTATTTATAGAATCCTTTATTTTTATTTTTATTTTTATTTTTGCAAAATATGTGGCTCGATTTTCTTCATCGAGATATACTGCATCACATTTCTTATCTTTAGCCCATATCTTAAAATTCAACTAACTGAATGATTATAATTTCTAATATTTTAATTTAAGATATCCATTATCTTTAGCCTACTAAAATTAAGTAATCATGTTTTCATAATTTAAGCTCAGAAAATATTTGATTTAAAAAAAATCAGTTTTAAAAAACTAAATCATTTCTTGAAATAAGTATTATATACATTTGCCTATAGAATAATGCCACGTGGATTTCCACGTCATAATTTCACGTGGCTTAATGAGAAGGCTTGAAATGTTTTTGCTTTTATATATTATATAGATAGATGTGTAGATTTTTACCATTAATTATTAACTTTAATTTTTTTTCACTAAATAACAAAAAATACAAATTCTCATATAAAAATAAATATGCATGCAAAGTTGACAACATCTACGTCCAAATTAAAGATAACGACTTTTGTCCGTCTCGCTCCGACGTTCGATTTGATATGCGGTGCGTTCCACGGTTCATCCGGAGTCAAAAGTTATGACGGTTTCGGCGCACTCGCTGAAATTACTCCAAAAACTTCAACGCCTTAGTGTCCACATCAATTAGTAATTTAAACCATCAAACATACTTTATTTATAGAATCCTTCATTTTTATTTTTATTTTTATTTTTGCAAAATATGTGGCTCGATTTTCTTCACCGAGATATACAGCATCACATTTCTTATCTTTAGCCCATATCTTAAAATTCAACTAACTGAATGATTATAATTTCTAATATTTTAATTTAAGATATCCATTATCTTTAGCCTACTAAAATTAAGTAATCATGTTTTCGTTATTTAAGCTCAGAAAATATTTGATTTAAAAAAAAATCAGTTTTAAAAAACTAAATCATTTCCTGAAATAAGTATTATATACATTTGTCTATAGAATAATGCCACGTGGATTTTCACGTCATAATTCCACGTGGCTTAATGAGAAGGCTTGAAATGTTTTTGCTTTTATATATTATATAGATAGATAGATAGATAGATGTGTAGATTTTTACCATTAATTATTAACTTTAATTTTTTTTCACTAAATAACAAAAAATACAAATTCTCATATAAAAATGAATATGCATGCAAAGTTGACAATATCTACGTCCAAATTAAAGATAACGACTTTTGTCCGTCTCGCTCTGACGTTCGATTTGATATGCGTTGCGTTCCGCGGTTCATCCGGAGTCAAAAGTTATGACGGTTTCGGCGCACTCGCTGAAATTACTCCAAAAACTTCAACGCCTTAGTGTCCACATCAATTAGTAATTTAAACCATCAAACATACTTTATTTATAGAATCCTTTATTTTTATTTTTATTTTTATTTTTGCAAAATATGTGGCTCGATTTTCTTCACCGAGATATACTGCATCACATTTCTTATCTTTAGCCCATATCTTAAAATTCAACTAACTGAATGATTATAATTTCTAATATTTTAATTTAAGATATCCATTATCTTTAGCCTACTAAAATTAAGTAATTATGTTTTCGTTATTTAAGCTCAGAAAATATTTGATTTAAAAAAAAATCAGTTTTAAAAAACTAAATCATTTCCTGAAATAAGTATTATATACATTTGCCAATAGAATAATGCCACGTGGATTTCCACGTCATAATTCCACGTGGCTTAATGAGAAGGCTTGAAATGTTTTTGCTTTTATATATTATATAGATGCTTCAATAATTTTTTTTGCCTAGGGCCACATATTTTACGGGACCGGCCCTGTTTATTATAGATAGATTGCTTACTGCTCCCTCTTTCTCAAAACGATACTCTGTTTGATTTTTTCAATATTTTAAAGTTATACCCCTTTTGTCCTAGAAAGATAATCACTCTTTTTTCGTTGATACTGCGAAGTAACTTTGAGTAATAATTAAAACTATTTTTAATTATTCTAATGAAAATTCAAAATCTGCTTTTGATACACCATTATAAATATTATAAATACTAATTTTTAGATTCACATTAAGATAATTAAAAGTAGCCTTAATTATTACTCAAAGTTCTTTTGTAGTAACAATGAAAAAAGAACTATCTTTCAGGGACAGATGGAGTGTTATAATATTATTTTTTTTAAAGAATATTATAATATAAGTTTTTAAAATTAATTATTTTAAAGCATTCATTTTATTTTAGATGGAGGGATTATATGCTTCTACGTGTTAAAGGAATATGCATATAAAACAAGTTACAGACACATGGTTGCAGAGTGTTAATTACTCAGTCCGTCCAAATTAACGTCTATTTTTCCTGCTTGATCAAGAATAGTAAAAATTATCATTCATTTTTGTCGGTGGTAATTATAATTTTTAATGACTACTCCCTCCGTCCCAGACTAAGGTTCTTACTTTCCTTTTTGGTTTGTCCCAGACTAAGCTTCTTAGTTGCTTTATTACCTAAAATGGACAATGGGACCCACTTGTCATTCTCACAACATAAACTAAAATAAACTAAAACTCCCTACCCACTTTATCTCTCCTACTTTCTCTTGCTTACTTTTTAATACTACTCACAACATTTACTTTTTCTTAATCTTCGTGTAAAGCCAAACTAAAAACCTTAGTCCGGGACGGAGTGAGTATTACAAATGAATGGACGCTAATTGAATCCACATTCACATTCAGATAGTTTCCTTCCATAGCTAACCAGAGTCACACCACCGTTAATGTGCGTATTTGATTAATGTGTTTTTCTTATTTAATGTAAATGTTAGGTGTAAATAACAGAGGATTTTGGGATGAAAGATTAAGGGCAATTCAGGATTTTCAAGTTAGTACTTTGTTATGGGACGGACGAGATGAAATCCTCTATACCACAATTTGTGTACCACTTTGTACCACAAGTGATCTAATGACTTTAAATAAGTAAGACTGAAATTATTTTAACATCACAAGTTATGCATAACCATTAGATCACCACAAGTGGTAAAAAAAATTGTGGTACAGAGTATTTCATCTAGGGACGGAGGCTGTATATTATGTAGGTTACGAACAAATATTTAGCAACAAATTTACCCGGCAAAAAAATTGTACTAATAGCCATATTGAACAACTGCCGTAAAAAGATTCTAAGAACAAGAAAAAATCAAAACAAAAACAAGGAACTAGATTACATAAAGAACAAAATGAAAATTATCCTTAGAACAATTACAACAAAATTTAAAATTTCAATTATTCAATGAGCTCGGTCTAAAAACAAGAACCGAAGAAGAAAAATACCCATTGAGGTGTATAAAACACCATACTGTATATTATTTTCACTGATGTATACAAAAATAATACTCCGTCCGGGTACAATACCTATAGAGATCACTTGCCATTGGAGTAAGTAGTAGCAGTAGAAGAAGATAAGAGCTTTCTGAGCTTGTGAGCCTCCTTTGGTAATTTAACATTAGTAGCCAAACCGATAGATTCAAGAAACCATATAACGTACCAAGTCGGGTCATATTGCCACCATTCTAGCCCCTGTCGAGCTGAGTACTCGAATGCATGGTGATTGTTATGCCATCCCTCCCCGAATGTAAGCATTGCCACCCACCTATATATTTCGTAAATTATTTCACTCATTATATACGCTTGCGATATATTGATCATATATACATGCACGAATTTATATAATGGAGATAGGTATATACCAGTTATTCCTGGATAGATCATTGGTGTTCCATACTTGATTTCCCCATACATGACATGCTGAGTTCACTAGAAATGTAAAGTGGTAAACTGCCACTACTCGTACACCCTGCATTTGAAATTTCATCACAGGTCGATCATATTGAAATTTTGAGATTAAATTCTACCAAAAAAATGTCACATTTTATATTCATTTTTGCGAAATAGATATATAAGCCAAAGGCAAATTTATACTTGCATGATAAAATTTCAATTATCAAAAGATATTAGCTAAAGATAAATTATACTCCCTCCGTCCCAGAATGATCTTCGCGTTTGACTATTAAAACTTTTTAAGAATATCACTTGCTTCACTAGCCATGCTTTGTTAGGCACTTTTAAGCTTAAATTATGGAAATGTGAAGAACTTTTTGGACAACGAGAAATGGCAAAAGAGAAAATCATTTTGGGACGGAGGGAGTATGTCACAATAATTGGATCGAAGTTTTATAGTAGAATTTAGCAAAAATAGTCAAAATCAAACAACTTCTAGATGGTGAAGCAATACGTCATGTTTCAAATGAGGCATTGAAAGAGAAAGACGGATAAGCATTTATATGTTGGAATATCACAAGTGATAGATTCAAAGAATGTGTAATCCTGGTTTGGAGACGTTTCTTAAAGTCGAAGTCGAGGTTCCACCTTAAAATCAATTGGTGTCAAGAGAAGTGACCTAGGTTCTTTATATGTTATAGGCAAGGCTCGTCAATTCCTGATATGGGATAATGTGTCTAACATGCCCCCTCATGAATACCCGGGCTTTCCCAAGGCTTACAACGTGGACATATCAATTGGGTGGCGCGGAGCAAAATCATGGGCTTCTGGGCCTGCACGTGTAACGGACCTGCTTTGCTACCATCTTAAAGTCGAAGGTTCAATATTAAAACCAATTGGTGTCAAGAGGTATGACCCAAGATCATTATAGGTTATAGGCAAGACTCTTCAATTCCCGATGTGAGATAATTTCTCTAACAGAAGTGACATTCAATTTCAACTCATCTTAGTACTTGAGCGAATGAGCGTGAAGCCTCAGTGTTATCAAGTCACAATGTGGAGGTCACCAGAAGATTGACAGGTTGATCACAATATTTGACTTTTTTTGTCCGAGTGTTAGATTGTTGGATTTGGAACCAAAAACAAAAGGGAAGAGGGAACTAAATTGAGTTAATACGGGTTTCTTAAGATTCATTGTTTGACTAGATTTTTGTATCCCTATACAAACTAGGTGAATGTCTTAAACATTGTGTGTTGTGCTCAAGGGAAAAGCTAGGATACTATAGTGAGAGCCGCGAAAGATGAATCTCAAGAGAGATCGGCGGGTTAGGAGAGACATGAGGGCACTCTGTTACATCCTTGCTATGTGTGTGAGAGAGAATGTTGCACATAGACATTAAACATGCTTGTATCTACGTAATAACATAGACAAAGCAGTAAACAACGTTATTTTCATTATTGCGAATATTCTAGCGTGGCAATGCCCATAAATAGAGTAATGTGTTTGAAGCACGAACTGGGTTATCAAATACTTATGTTTATTTTTTAATATTATTTACTTTATTAATTCTCCCTAACATTACTCTCAACTCTTGTATCTTTCCCAAGTTTGGTATGTTTATGTACATAATAACCGAAATTTGACCACATAAAAATTTGGGGGAAACTAGTTCCTCCATAAATTGTAAAAAGTCATATTTTTATAGGGTTTATAACGTTTAGGGTTTAAATTTCCCCAAAATGAAATTTTTTAATCATTTCTAATTTATTTTGCTAAAGATACATTTAAATCATTTCTAATTTCTTTTGCTAAAGATACATTTCTAATTTCTTTAAAAAAAAAAAAAAAAAAAACGATAGACACCCGCACATACAATACTTATGTAATTATGTTAAATATACAATAATTATATCATAGGATATTGAGTTAATGGTACAATAATAAAAACTTCTAAAATTTTCAGAAAGTTTGTTCAAAATTCAACTAAGCTGGCCATCATCATTAAAGTAAGACTAACTTATCATAAAGTAGTAACGCAAAGATGTGAATGGGGTAAAAATTTATGTATTTCTATTTATTGTTCAACTAATTGCTATTCGGATATACAAGTATTTTAAGTGTAACAACTTTAGATTATCATAAGGTAATTAATATCACAAAGATGTGAATGGGGTGAAAATTATTGTATTTTCATTTATTATTCAAATAAATGAAACGGTAGAATAGGGACCTGGAACTGCTCCAGCGGAGCTATGCTCCATCACTCCAGCGTGTAAAAGTCATACAAAGTTTTATAAAACATTTGCTACACAATGTAAAACGTTCACTAGTGTGAAAAACAAAATCAAATGTGTTAGCTCCGTGTTAGCTCCACGTTGTGCGTAAGCGTTTTTTTTTTTTTTTTTTTTTTTTTTTAAACATTAAGTAATGCACGTTTTCAATTTTACGTTGTGTATCAAACGTTTTACAAAATGTTGTCTCATTTTCACTAACTAGAGCGATAGTATGTTGAACAGAATTTCCACATTTCCGGGACAGCCAATAACTTTGGGAAAGTGATAGGATTGATCTCAGAAAAAGCATTTGTGATTTAGGCTTAATTTAAGCATAAAGTTATCATTGCCATGCTTTAGGCATTTAAAATAGTCTAAAGCTATTTTGGCAATTGTCCTAAACATTATTCACAATGATTCACAATGCAAGTGATTAAAAGTAGGTTAATAAAGTATTTTTATTTATTTTTCAATTATATACAAGCATTAGAATTAGAAAGATAAAGTTGTCAAAAATATTATTCATCTTTTTTTTATTTTAAAAATGAGATTCTTACTTTGATTCGTTTAAAAAAGAACACATGACACTTAATCTGAAACGGAGGAAACACAAATTAATATCGACTAACACAACACAGTAACTTTGTCCGGTGTTGGAGAAAATATCTCTTATGTTTTGAAATTTCTGGACTGTTGCCAACAGAGACTTATTCGTATACTGTATATCACTCTAGTGCATCTCATTCTCAAACTATCCCTATTCATTGTGCACAAATATTGCATTGGACTTTGGCCACGATTCGAAAACAATGTTAGGATGTTTTCATTGACTATAGTTTTATTAGGTCCCCACAACCAAATAATTGTTTAAAAATGGTTAATCCATTTTTAAAAAGTTAAATTTTCTATTATTTATCCTTGATTAAATACAACTCCCTCCGACCCGGAGTAAGAGTCTTACCCTTCATTTGCACGCTTATTAATAATTATTGGAAGTGATGTAAATGTTCTGAGTGTAAAAGTAAAGTGGGAGAGAGAATGAGTATGAGAGAATATTGAATTGATTGGTGTTGTGAGTATAAAAGTAAAATAGGAGAGAGAATGAGTGGGGTGAATAGTAAAAATTCTTTGCCATTTTAGGAATAGGACTCTTACTCTGGAACGTACCAAAATGAAAAGTAGGACTCTTACTCTGAGACGGAGGGAGTACATGCTTTATTATGTTTTAGGTAAGATGGATCCAAATAAAACTACTACTTAGTATTTGAGGAGCCTAACTTAGTAGTATAACGTAGGGATGACCAAACCGGCCCAGAACCGGACCAGAACGGGAAAACCGGAACCGGACCGGAGAAGCCCGGAACCGGAGCGAACCGGAACCGGTGTAACCAAGGGCCGGTTAAGGTTCACATAAATGGCGAACCGGAACCGGCGTTGGTCATCCCTAGTATAATGTTCTTCAAAAAAAAAATGTAAGCATAATGGAAGGTCACTAGGTGTCATGTAAGCAAGGTTCTAAAAAACGCTAGGCGGGGTTTAGAAGGAACTTAGGCGGGGCCGAAAATTCAGAATAGTTATAGTATCCTAGGTGGGACATAGGCGTTTCATGAGCGTCTAGCGCCTAGGCGGCCTAGACGGACGTTTTTAGAGCACCGCATGTAAGTGAATGCAGAAAGCTTACCATTCCCCAGGTCAAGAAAGGAAACCCTCCGAGTGCATATAATACAACTCCAGATGCAATTAGATGTAGAGCATATGTTTTCCGAAGGAACATATAGAAAGGTTGCTTCCTCAAATCCTCCACATTTCTCCGGTCTCGATTCTGGAAAAAACACATAACAAATCTTTTTTTTAAAAAAAAAAATCAACTTCAATATACATATAATCCAATAACATTGATTCCACAAATTTGTTTCTAAAAAGAATATATAATTTGAGAATACTATATATATAGAGAGAGATAAGTATAAAAGAATACCTTTTCAATTTGATAGGCATTGTCAAATAGCCAACCCATATGACTAAACCAAAACCCTTCTTTTGGACTATGTGGGTCTTTCTCAGAATCCACATATTGATGATGATACCTATGTACGCTCACCCATGAAATTGGATCTCTCTGCCAAATTTAACAAAATCAATTTCTGAATCCATTTATATACACACACACACATATATATATATATATATATATAATTATATATTACTCTCTCCGTCTCAAAATAGATGTCGTTTTGGGAGTAAAATTTTGTCTCAAAATACTTGTCGTTTCACTATTTTCAAAGTTTTTTTATTGCTCTATACTAATTATACCCTTAATAATGATAGTGAACTATCTCTTACCTAACCATTTAATTACCTAGGTAGTTGAATTACTTTAGGGGTATTTGAGTCTTCTTCACATGCATTAATGGTATTTCTTAATATGTGTGAAACACTCCCAAACGACATCTAATTTGAGATGGAGGGAGTATTTGAGAAACAAGGAAAGTAGAAGTGGTAGTAGTACCTGAAAAGCGAGAGATCCGCAATAAGCGAAAAAATACTCGAGCCATTTGGGAATGTTGAAACTCCGATGAGAAAGATTCCGGTGATAAGAAAGAGTAATCCCAAAGAGTCCGGTGACTACATATAAGATAACGGTGATCCAGAACGCCGGCCAGGTGAAGTTGAACGGCGCTAAAAGGCATAGAATATGTACCAATGCGATCCCCGTCGCCAACCGGACATCTATCGGCGACCATTTCCGGCTTCTTTTCGATGATTTATCAACTTTCGGATCATATTCTGTCATAGATACTAACCTAGCTATATAGATCTCTCCCTCTCTCTCTCTCTCTCTCTCTCTCTCCTCTACAACTTGTTTATGTTGTTGTAGCCGCTTCAGGTTCAATATTTAACATATTTAGGATGGGAATATAAATATACTCCCTCCGGTCCAAAATAACTATCACTTTTTGACCAAAATTTTGATGCAAAATAATTATCACTTTTGAGCTAAATGTCACTCTTATCCTTGCATTGAAACTTGTTCTCTGTTATTAATTATCTTAGTATGAGACATTAGTGTAAGAAAGTTGCACACTTAATAGGGGTAAAGTTGGAACTTTTGTCACTAAGTCATGATAATAATTGCATTTCTTAAGAGTTGTGCAAATGCCAAAAGAGACAATTATTTTGGATCGAAGAGTAATTTTGATCTGATCGATAAAATATTATTATACTGTAGTTTATACTTTATAGAGAGAGGAAGTGGACAAGGAATATGATGAAAGGAAAAGATATTTTCTTAGAAGCTAAATGTTAAAAGCATCAAAGTCTTGGAGTATGTCTTTTGATTCATTATTAAAGCTTCCACTTTACTTACTTTTTTTAGGGATTACTATGTGACTTTCTTGGTTACTCCGTCTTAATGAAGATTTTTCTTCTTGTTTATTTTTTTATTTATTTAACCATATTTCTATTTCTTTTAATTAACTTATAAGGTACTTCTATATGAGCTGTAATGCTTCATTAATAATCAGGGCGTGTAGAGTTGATGTAAAATAACTACTCCCTATGTACGGTAGGAAATCTTGCGTGGCATGAGACAGTTTCACACGTGAAACGGATCCTGACAAAAGAGTAAAATGAGCTTACCCCACCTTGCTTTTATTTATTTATTTATGTTTTTGGTAAATAGTATGCTTTAATTTGTAGATTTCATGTACATTTATAATAAGGGCAAACTGCAATTTAGTGACCTGAGTTTGTCACGATGTTTAAATTGGTTGTCAAATTTGTGTTTGTTACAATTTGGTTACTGAATATGTATTTTTGATGCAATCAATTGTAATTTTGGATGGCCCGTTAAAAAACTAACAAAAATGGATGAAAAACGTAACAAGCTTCTTTCAAACTTCCGATGATTACCCCTACAGTTAAATTATCTCACTACCCCCTAGCTCTTAATGAATATAAACCCTAAAGCACAAGCAAGATTCCAACTTATCCTCTCTTCCCCCTAGTCTGATCTCTCTCTCTCTCTCTCTCTCTCTCTTCTCAGTCCATCTCCGCTGGCTCTCCATCGTCGCCTCTCTTGACATCAGCTTTCTGGTTTTTAAATTTGATTGTCAGATGTGCGTTTTGAATCTAAATCTTATTTTCAAGGATGATCACTGCAATTTTGGTCTTAGGATTTATTTTTTTCCTCATGTTAGTTTTTTAACATTCGTTAAAAGCTATGAGCGTAACGGGATAATTTGTAAGGGTGATTACTGCAATTTTGAAAGAAACTTTTACATTTTACACCATTTTCGTAACATTTTTAGTAGGTCATCCGAAATTACACCTAATTGCAACAAAAAGACGCATTCAGTAACCAAATTGTAAGGAACACAAATTAAATAATCATTTAAAACATCGTGACAAAATCAAGTAACTAAAAATCAATTTGCCTCTATAATAACTATTCTTTCATTTAGAATGATAACTTTATTTACTGCTTAAAGAAAATTGACGTTTATCATAGTGTAGAGTGTAGAGGACGTAATTTAGAAGACTTGTCATGTCCACGGCGGCGGATCTACACTAAAATATTTGGTGTTGCCTACTTTTTGCGAGAAAAAAAAATACTGTGAAACTAAAATGAACAGGGTGCCCCTGATTTTTTTTTAGTGTACTCTGGTATTAGTGCTTCTTAAAGACGAAAGTTAC
Source organism: Campanula takesimana (assembly GCA_026119855.1). Classification (NCBI taxonomy): domain Eukaryota; kingdom Viridiplantae; phylum Streptophyta; class Magnoliopsida; order Asterales; family Campanulaceae; genus Campanula; species Campanula takesimana. The sequence goes on from JAOWBW010000013.1 coordinate 369,175, forward strand.
CCTTCAAGTGTGACAACTCAAAAAGGAATATCAACCTTCAACCTTTTCAGGTGGGACGGTGGTAGTAAAATACTTAGGCAATTTACCCTAAGTAAAATTTTGGGAATTATTGAAAAAGGTCGATGCTCCATTCTAAAAATAGCTAGTAAAGAAAAAATCATTCACACAATAATAGTTGATAAATCGACAAAATAGAAATGAAAATGATGAGCAAATTTAAAAACATAAGTGGTCAAGATTTTTTTTTTTTTTTTTTTTTTTTGAATTTGAACAAGAAAGCTTATGTCATGAACTACTACAAAATTTTATATTAATGTCAGTTAAAGTGATGGTTAAGATTTTTTTTAACTTTTTTTTTTTTACATTGATGTTTTTAAAAAGAAAATCATAGTAGAGGGAAAAAATATTTTTAAGTGGTATCAAAAGAATTTTACAAAAACTTTGAAGAAAGCTCACCTATTAGAGTTTTTTTTTAAAAACAATTGGAAACTATTTGCAACTAGTGGGAGTTGAACCCATGTCACTTGGCAAAAAAACTAACATCTCAACCAACTAAGCTACCTAAAGATTATGTAAACTAAGCGCACAGTTATGAAGTTATTTACTCAAAATATAAATTTTTTTTTTTTTTACCATTGCCTGGGCAATGGTAGGCACACTACTAGATCCGCTCCTGGCTGTCCAGCATAATTAAAAAAACACTCTACTGCTGCTGAGACAGACCTCATGAAAGTATAAAACTTACTTCTCCTATCGAACAAAAATGAACATTATCTATTTGTTGTAAATAATATTTTGTTCTAATCAAATTCATTATCTAATTTTTATTATGTGAGAAAATCTAATTTATACATTAAAATGCATAACCAGTAACTAATCACCATAAATCAAGCAGGTTGTTAAGATACCAAGTAACAACTTTTATTTACACATCTTCATTAAAAAAAAAAAAAAAAAAAAAACCCACTTTACTGTCGAAATTGGTGTATTATACCGCGTCAACCAAATTGGTCAATCGATCTATTCCTGAAATTTCGGTATTATTTTTCCTTTTAAAATAAAATAAAAACAGAGGTTTATTATTATTATGATGAGTTGGTTTTGGGGGAAACTAGTTCCTCCATAAGTTATAAAAAGTCCATTTTTTACCCTTTAACCCTAAGCCTTAAACCTTAAAAGGGCCTAAACCTTAAACTTTAAACCCTAAACTTTAACCCCTATAAAAACAGGACTTTTTATAACTTATGGAGAAACTAGTTTCCCCCAAAATTTTCTCTATTATTATTATTATTATTATTATTATTATTATTATTATTATTATTATTATGAAATGCCCTGAAATACTATAGGTTAAGATGGAGAAAGCAGTTAAATTGTTATTATTTTTTTGAAAGAAAAGATACATTTGTTTCTTTCATCAAATAAAGTAAACAAATGGCACCTCACAAAGGCCGGAGTCTCATTCCATATTTGAGAAATATTACAAAAACTCGCAACCTCCGAAAATCAACATGTCACAATGATTACCTTTTGCACCAAAGTCGCCCCTTCCGAATAAAAGAAGTCTTGAAAATCAATACCGATGCCCAAACTTGATCCAGATCTCCATTTAATGCCATTACGATCAATGGCTTGTAATGCGCAAACGCTTCTCTAAGCGGAACTTGGAAAGTGCCTCCAACTGGCATTTAAAAATCCCTAACCGAAAAAAAAATTGCATTGAAAACACAAAAAATGAAAGCATTTGGGTTAATGAAAATTCCCAACCAAACATATCAAGCATTGAAACAAAAAATACAGATATAACAAGCTCTTAGGGTTGTGGCTTTCAAAAGAAATATACTAAGACTTATGGAATATAAATAAAGAAAATCAACAAATGATATCGATGGTGATGGCGGAGGGTGTTGTTAATGGAGGCATCGTTTAGGGTTGTGGCTTTCAAAAGAAATATGAAAATGAAAGAAATGATAAAAGATGAGAGAAGAGACCACAGTGAATATAGAGTGATTCATAACCAGTAAATGAAGGTTGACTCCGGACATGATTACAAAGATGAACAATGGTAAGAGAGACGGAAGAAGAAGAAAACGAAATTGCAAATTAAACATAAACATAAACGAAAACAGCAGTACAATTGATTGTAATTTCAACTATTGAAATTACAACCAATTGTGTAGTTGAAGAAAGTCAAAAAGCCTTAACTTGGGCAAAAAATGTGAATTCAGGCCCTAATTCGCTAAAAAAAAAAGTCAGGCCCCGTTTGGGGACCTCGTAAGAGACGTTAGGCCCTAATTTGTAATTAACCCTAAAATTATTTAGCTTTGGCTTGTCTCTCCATATTTTTTATTATTTTTAAAAGCAAACAACATATAATTACATCAATAAAATTTCAGAAGACGGCGTTCTTAGAACTAGAGATGGGGGTAAGAAGTAGCGAGAAGATCAAGTGTGAGTGTGGTCTGGACTGGGCCGACAATAGACTATGTTGGAAGTTCCACCTTAAAACCAATTGGTGCTAAGGGAGTAACTCTTCAAGTCTATATACCGGTCCATATTTCTCTCTTTAGTAGATGTGAGATAATTGTCTCTTACACGCCCCTCGCGTGTAACTGGGCTTTGCCAAGGCTTACAACGTGCACTTATCAATAGGGTGGCGCGGAGCAACATCGTGGGCCATTGGGCCTGTACGTGTAATGAACCTTGTAGAATAGATGACAAAGGGCCCATGAGAGGCAGCGGAAGTCAAGTCACCATAGATCGAAGGCTCTGATACCATCTTTGAATTAGAGATGGGGGGTAAGAAGTAGCGAGAGGCCCAAGTGTGAGCGTGGGCTGGACTGAGCCGGCAATGGACTATGTTGGAGGTTCCACCTTAAAACCAATGGTGCTAAAGGGAGTAACACATCAACTCTATATACCGGTCCATATTTCTCTCTTTAGTAGATGTAGGATAATTGTCTCGTACAGGCGTTCCACACATAACGGAGGCTCATTCACAATGTAATAAATATAATTAAGATTTACACATAAAAGCCTAACATATACTCCCTCCGTCCTAGCACAATTAGGACTAAAGGAGTGTGCACAATATTTAAGAAAAATTAGTATGTGTGTGGTAGAAAATGAAGAGAGAGAATGAGTGGGGTAAATAGTAGTGTTAGTTGAATAAATTAAGTGGTGGAAAATGAAGAGAGAGAATGAGTGAAGTAAATAGTAGTGTTGGTTGAATAAATTGAGTGATGGAAAATGAAGAGAGAATAAGTGGGTTTGAAACATTTCCATTTTAAGCAGTCTCACTTTTGGTGGGACGGACCAAAAGGGAAAGAAGTCTCACTTCTACTGGGACGGAGAGATTATTGAATAATGATTGCCAACCCTGAATCAAATTTCTCGTGAATGTTTTTAAGAACTATAACATGTGATGCTCAAATGCATGCTTCTCCAAGTAAAACTTGGACACGGCTCAACACTGGCCTTTAGTAAAATGTTGAATGGTAAGAGCTTGGCTTTGGAAACACAAGAAAACAGCTATTTGAGTCGACAGTAAATGCGCAACCAAACATCTCAAGCATAGCACTAAGAAAATCATCAAAATCATTCTAAGGCTCTCACAGATGAGAGAATACAAAGACTCCCAGCAAAGGGGAGAAGACAAAGACTCTCGACAGATGAGAGATAACATATAATAGAAGGAGAAGTATGGCAACACGATTTAACAAAATAACAACAAAAGGCAACAAAAACATCAAATCTAGAAATTAAAAAGCAAAAAATCTCTTAATTTAAACATTAATCACTGATATCATCCATTCGGCATTAAAAAAAAAAATCCTCAATTGGATAATATTTTGCGTTGAGCACTTGACATTGTAGAGAATCCGGGTTGACAATTACACGTCCACCAAACATCTCAAAATCCACAAAGCGTCCTTGTGAAATAAGAATAATGATCATCTTTTTGTTGTGAGATAATGCTAAATTCATCATTTGTATTTTTAAAATGAAAAAAAAAAAAAAAAAAAAAACAACCAAACATAGGCTCCCAACGATGGGGAGAAATTAACGGCTCCCAACGGTGGGGAGAAAGCAACGGCTTCCAACGAAGGGGGGAAACTTATTAGAACAACAAAATATTAAAAAAAAAAAAAAAAAAAACACTAACACAAACATAAAATTACAATCTAAATGAAATTGAAAACAACAACACAATTGTTTGTAATTAAAATTATAAAAAATTGTGTTGTTGCTTAAAGGATCAAGGATGAAGATGAAGATGAAGATGAAGATGAAATGAATGAAAATTTGAGAAACTAGAGAGAGAGAAAAGTTAAAATTTATGTCAAAGTTGATGATGAAATAGTGTTATGTTTTTATTGACAAGTTCTACATCTATGACATTTAATTTTTGGCTTATCTCTCCATATACATAGTACATTATACTCATTCCGTTCCAAACTAAGGTTCTTACTTTCTTTTTTGGTTTGTCTCAGACTAAGATTCTTAATTGCTTTATTATCTAAAATGAACAATGGGACCAGTGGCGGACCCAGGATTGTTTCGCAAGGGGGGTAAAATTGTATAACACATTTTAAGGGGGCAAAAATAAATATTAGTGCATTTATTTTTTTAAATAAAAGGGAGGCAAAGTCTAAAATATTGCATTAATACCCTAAATTCTTTTTTAAAAAAATGCACTAGTAATTTTTTTTTAAAACAAAAGGGGGCCATTGCCCCCATATACTACACTTAGGTCCGCCCCTGAATGGGACCCACTTGTCATTCTCACAACAAAAACTTTTTACCCACTTTCCCTCTCCTACTTTCTCCTACTTTACTTTTCATACTCACAACATTTACTTTTTCTTAATCTCCGTGTAAAATCAAACTAAGAACCTTAGTCCGGGACGGAGGGAGTATTTTTTTGAAGCACATATACATTTGTTTTTCTGAGCAAATCACATACATTAAACTAGCGACATATTTGAATATACTCCTTAATTATTTTGAAAATATTATTTATTTATTTACATAATGATAATATTAGTAGTACTTGCTCACAACATGTCACTAGTGGAATTGTATCCCTATTTAATCTTTTTTTTTTTGTTTCCCTACTTAATAATCAAATACTGATGTAGCACGGGACAAGCCAGCAGCAGCAGGGCAGATTCGGCGACCAGGCGCCCGCTCGATCTCCACCAGGCGCCCGCTTACCTCTGTGCAATTTGGCCGAGTCTCTGTTTAAACACCAAGCGCCCGCCTGGCCTAGTGCGAGCGTCCGCTCGGTAGGCCGATCAGAATTGTTCCCAGTTTTCAGTTACGTTTAATTAAACACTTTTAGGGTATTTTGGTATTTTGTTAAAACACTTTTAGGGTTAGGGTTTTTAATTAGTTGTTGGAGTATAAATACTCTTTTCCTACTTTGTATTGACTATGTTTTTGATTAATTAATTTTAAAGTTTGCTTTGCAACTTTGTGGGTTTTAACCCTAGAAGCCATGGTATTTTTCGCACTATTGGGCTTATAGCGGATGACAAGGTAATGGTCATTGTGGATAGTGGGAGCTGTGATAATTTAATTGCTAGGGGAACGGTGGATAAATTAAAACTGGAGGTTACAAAACATCCGACTCCATATTATGTGGGATGGATTAATGCTACCGGTAAACTAAAGGTAACTGAACAATATATCGTTCCTTTTTCTATTGGTAATTATACGGATGTGGCTATTTGTGATGTGGTTGATATGAGTGCGTGCCAGTTGTTGCCTGGGCGTCCTTGGCATTATGACGTTGATTCTACTCATAATGGGCGTACTAATGTTATTAGCTTTGTGAAGGAGGGGGTCAAAATTCATTTATGCCCGTTGAAGGAAAAAGGGGTTCGTCCTGGAGTTGATCACGGGAAGGGAATTATTTCCTTGTGTGCTGCAAAATCATTTATTTCAGGTACTGCTCGGGAGATTGGTTTAGCTGCTGCAGCACGGAGAGCTAAGCGGAGGGATGCACTTCGCGTTCCACCAGTACCGGCTGCGAGACACCCACCACACGGGTTTTCATTCGTTCAGACCACGCGGCATGTTCCCCGATTGCATGGTTCTCTTATGGTACATGATTCAGAGACGGATCATTTTAAAGTGGGGGAGTATGATGTAGCACGGGACAAGCCAGCAGCAGCAGGGCAGATTCGGCGACCAGGCGCCCGCTCGATCTCCACCAGGCGCCCGCTTACCTCTGTGCAATTTGGCCGAGTCTCTGTTTAAACACCAAGCGCCCGCCTGGCCTAGTGCGAGCGTCCGCTCGGTAGGCCGATCAGAATTGTTCCCAGTTTTCAGTTACGTTTAATTAAACACTTTTAGGGTATTTTGGTATTTTGTTAAAACACTTTTAGGGTTAGGGTTTTTAATTAGTTGTTGGAGTATAAATACTCTTTTCCTACTTTGTATTGACTATGTTTTTGATTAATTAATTTTAAAGTTTGCTTTGCAACTTTGTGGGTTTTAACCCTAGAAGCCATTGTTGGCTTGTTGAAGGTTTCATTCCTTCTGTTTTATGCTAGATCTTCTGTTGTGGTTGATCTAGGTTGTATTCCGCTGCATCAAATACTCAAATTAATAATAATAAAAAAATAATTTTCATTATTACCTTTTTTAGCTATCACTATTATCATCATCATTATTATCACCAAAAACCATTTTGTAACATTCAAATAAGAATATAATTGTAGTCCATGGTATGGTTAAAATAGCAATAATTATCGATTTTTTTTTTCTTGAAGCAAAGCAATTATAATTGATAATAAGAGATAATGATGACCACAACCTATCACGGTTGATCATCATAGACATGTTAAAATGAATATATTTAGGATAAAAGTATCTTACAAATAGATGCCAAGAACAACGTACTTGAGCTCAATAGTTGTATGTAACTTGTTTTTTATTTTCAAGTCACTTACACGATCATGTGGTGAGGAAATAAGCTAAGATATTTTGACCTAAGCATATATTTCATTTGTCACATAATAAATATTATATTTAACTTGTTAATGTTTTAATAAATTTATCTTATATGCTTGTGCATCGATCAATTGTACAATGACGAAATTTTACCATGCATATTTACTTATTTAATCATTTTTTTTAAAACAGATTAAAAAAAAAAGATTTACCAATTGTAATCATTTGGTGAGGACATAAGTCATGAGCCCGCTCGAAATAGGATTTTGGTAGATTTTTTATACTTTGACCAAATAATTTAAGTAAAAAAATAATTATCTTCATATAAATCTAAAAATTATTTTTGATTGTGTTATTTGTCGTAATATAATAATAATTTTTTAATTTTTATTAGGACCATTTTTTTTGTCAAAAAACTTGATCAAAGTATAATTAAATTTACCAAAACCTTATTTTGACAGGATGAAGGAGGGAGTATATTTTGAGACAAAGACACAAGTGAGAACACACATACCCGTCTCATCCATGAGACGGGTCATTTCGACCCAAAACCCAACCCATGACCCGGCCATTGAACCGGCTCCATGACCCAAGGGGCAACCGCAACTTCTTATAGGCCCAAATTTTTTTATTTTTTTTTGGCTCCAGGACTCAAGGGCGGCCTTGCCACGTGGCAGCCTCTCATAGGCCCAATTTTTTTTTTTCGGTTTGTCAAAAGTAATAATTACTATAACATAATGTAATGACTGTATACATATATAATAACAGTTTGTATACATAAAAGTAATACATATATATAGAAAAGTAACAGTGTTTTTTTTATGTTTTCTTCGTTTGCCAAAAGTAATACTTATTACAACTAAAATGTAACGAACGTGTTACTTATATGTAATAATGTTTATACATAATTGTAACACATATGTATAGAAAAAATAATAATTCAACCATTTACATTTTTAGAGCTAAAAACACTTGATTAGTGTTACATGTAAAAGTATTACATTATATATAGAAATATGTTATAATTTCTTTTATTAAAGTGTTACATTTACTTGTACAAACAATTACATTCATATATATGAGTTGTTACTTTTCAAAAAATTAAATCAAAAAACACAATATTTTACATTTTTGCAAAAGCATTATAACATTTCAGTATAAATGATAATTACATTCAGATATTGCTTGGGTTACATGTAATTATAGTTAGTATTACATTTGAAAAAATGGGTAAAACGAGCTTTTGTTTTTGTAAAACAGGTGTTACGTTTACTTATGAACAATATTACTTTATATGTATTCAGTCATTACATTAAGTTATGGTAACTATTACTTTTGGTCAACGACGGAAAAGCCGAAAAAATAATATAAAAACTCAAAAAAAATAAAAATAAAATTGAGCTCTGGGAGGCTGCCATGTGGCGGGTTCGGCCCATAGGTCATGAGGCGACCCGTCTCATGCATGAGACGGATCCCCTTGTTGAGATCACCTCATATTTTGAACTATAGTCAATCTCAATATATATACTCCGTATAGTATAATGTTCCTTTCTTGAAATGATAAACTTGATCTCTGTTTCGTCGTGTACTCGATGAAAAAGGAAGAAAGAGACTTTTCGTTCAAAGCAATTCTTTTCTAGCATGTCGGTAGAATTGTTGTTTTGTACTTTGTAGGTTACTTGCTCCATCCATCCGCTTTAAAATGTTTATAGTATTTTATTCCGTATATTTAAAAATAGATAAAGTCTTGTATACATCCGTTGCACCACCCTGCAACGGGCTGGCTCATGGAGCAACCCGCCCAACACAACCCCTTTACCCGCCCCGGTAGCCTCTCCTCCATTTCCAATGCGCCATGTGTCATTCTTTTTTAAAAAACCTCAATAACTTTAAAAGGCTATATCTTGATATTTATAACTCATAAAAAATAAATAAAAATACCGTTATGTTCGTCTCGACGAGACGAATAAAACTACATAGGTTATGATATGGTTTGATTTTTTTTTTAAATATATTTTTTTACACACAAAAAGTTTGAGCTGCTCATCAGCTAAGATGTAACACTCTGTTCTGATAAAAGTAACAATTTCAAGTTCAAAAAGTAACACTTTTTACAGTCAAATGTAACAGCAATTTTACAAGAAAATTTAAATTGTTTGATAGTTTTTGTGGTTAAAAATAGTAATATTTGAAGTGAAACAAAGTGAATATATGATTATATTTTTTATATAGATGAATGTAATATTTTTTTTAGTAAATGTTACTTTTCTTCTTTAAAAAAAGACTAAAAATTCATATATATAATCGAGTTGCATTTCAATTGTTACTTTCTCAATAAAAAATTGTTACATTTCAGATATAATGTTACATTTAAGAATATAAACTGTTACAATTGAGAAAAAAATGTTACATTCATTTTTTATAAAATGTAACATTAGTTTAGTTTGTCAATCTTTTGTTAATTTTGAAAAAAAAATGTTACATTTGAAAAAAAAAAGAGTTACATTCTTTTATAAAAAGTGTGACATTAGTTTAGTTGTCAATCTTTATGTTATCTTAATCTATTGTAGCAAAATTGTGGTACATTTAAAAAAAAAATGTTACATTTGAAAAAAAAAGTGTTACATTAGAAAAAAAGATGTTACATTCCTTTATAAAAAGTGTTACATTAATTTAGTTGTCAATCTTTATGTTATCTTTAATGTATTGCAGCAAAATTGTGGTACATTTTGAAAAAAAAAAGTGTCACATTAGAAAAGAAAAAAGTGTTACATTTCGTTACAATAAGTGTTACTTTTGTTGGGAGAAAAAAAGTTGGGGGTGGCAAAAAAAAAAAAAATCTCGGCCAAAAAAAAAAAACACGGCTCGGCTCGGCTGGCGCTGTCGCACGCCGTGCGGCGGTTGCACAGGAGACTGGCACTTAAAAATATACTCTCTGTTAGGGGTGAGCAAAAAAACCGAAAAAACCAATAAAACCGGACCGAAAAACCGGTCCAATAAGCTATTGGTTAGGACCGGTTTCTAAAAATTAGAAAACCGAAATTAGTGGTTCGGTTTAGGTTTCCATCTTGTTAGAACCAATAAGAAACCGAACTGAACCGATTACCTAAAACTATGTCGTTTTATTCCTAGATTATTATTTGAATTAATAGTTATAAACTTTAATTTGTAGTTTTTGGCCCAAGTAGTATGGCCCATCAGCCCAATTCATACTTCAACCAGAAAATGTGCCTTATTTGACCTTATTATTTATTATGTGCAAATTGGGCCTCATTTGAATGTAGCCCATTAAGGCGGCCCAACAAACTCACAACCCAACAGTCCATTCCATTGGTTTGACACCGAACCAAACCGAAATCACACCGAAACCGAACAAACCGAACCATTAAGAAACCGAAGCTTAATGGCTTTGAATTACATAAACCGATAACTATTGGTTTGGTGTCAGTTTTGGCTTAAAACCGAACCAAACCGGTCCGTGCACACCCCTACTCTCTGTGTCTAATTTATGTTGACCACATTGAGTTTTTAAATTAATATATGTGAACTTTGATAAAATATTAAAGTTAATTTAAGTATTTTAATGAAATTTTAGAAAGTGATGCGAATAAATCATTAAATAATTTATCAATAAATTTTGTTCGAATTTTAATAGGATGATTAGAAAAATAATAATTACATTACGACTATAAAAAATAATAACTTGAATATGTAAAATACAAAATCTATATATCATATACTCCATCCATCCCAAAATACGTTTTTTTTTCTTTCTATTGTCTCATTGGTAAGTCTCATTTCAAAAAATGTTCACATTCTATTATTTTTCTATTCTCTTTATTCCTCTTGTCATACTCACACACTTAATTTTGAGCCCCACTTGTAAATCTTACTCAAGTTATCATACTCACAACCTCTTTCGTACTCACAATATTACTGAATAGATATACTCATTTAATTTCCCTGCATACTCAAAATAGTGTAAGGTGTTTTAAGAAGGAGGGAGTACTAAATACCACCTCTGTCCCTAAATGAGTGTCCAAATTTCATTTTAAGAGACATTGAAAATCTCATCTTTGTGTACAATTTGGTAGCAAAGATTCATATATAATCTTGTAATCTCCTTTCGAAACATTTAGTTTTGCACGTATAAAGAAACCGGTGAAAAAAATTTCGAAAAAAAACATTTAGGGACAAAGTTATGTTAAAAAAAGATACTCATTTTGGGACAAAGATTTCTTGAAAATGGACACTCATTTAAGGACAGAGGGAGTAATTCTTTTGAGCAAAAAATACTTCCTTAATTAAAAACAATTAATAGTGGGCATCTGATAACGACCACCACTACCAGATTTAAGACATTCGTGTAAATAGCTCTTAATAAACCAACATATAATTTAAACTATATAACACCTCAATATATAACACCTCATGTACTTAAATTTTGAAAGTGTAAATAGAACCAAATATTTTCTTTCTCTCACTCACCCAATATAACCGTGGTCAGTCATTTTCATTATACTTGTAAGTGTTGCTATTTGGGCACACACGTTTTTGTTTTAATTTTATTTATTTTAAGAGTATTTTATTTTAGAAATTTATGTCTTTCTTTATTTTGTTTAAGATTTGTAAATATCTTTGTATTATTTTTATTTACGGAAAAATTGCATTTTGATGCAACGTACCACACCCTTAATTACACTAAATGCAATGTACTCAAAAGTTACCACTTAATGGAACGTACTTTCTAATTTTGTTTCAAATATGCAACGTACTAAAAAAAGTACGTTGCATTATTTGAAACAAAAATTCCATTATTAGAACCAAAACTAGAATGAAATATGATCAAAAGCAAAGAGCAATTTCAAGACACAAAACACTCAAAAAAAATTGTTCACAAAATTTTATGCAGTAGTCATTGATTGTAATATTTAACAAATAGTTTTTGAAATGTTATTTTATGTAATATTGGGTCTATTTGGAACACTAATTGGCTATTGTAGCTTTGTAGCTGTCTATCTATCCCGAAAAGATTATTCCTTATTTTTTTGTCAATAAATACATGTGCATTTTGAGTAAATATTAGTGTAACGACCCGAGCCCGTAGACCCGACCCACTACATAGGTACCACACACTAGCCCACCAAGCATTTCCTCAATTGGGTCAGCCCATCACAGGCCTCCAAAAGTCCAGTGGATGATTTGATGCTTAGTAGGAGTGTATGGGCCTCCAAAAATCCAGTGGATGATTTGATGCTTAGTAGGAGTGTATGGGCCTTCTATATAGCACACTCAATTCTCACATATTTCCGATGTGGGCATGTATGGGCCTTCTATATAGAACACTCAATTCTCACATATTTCCGATGTGGGATGGGGGATAAATCAATACCCAGATCGTACCCCGGGCTAGCTCGCAAGCCTTAAGGCCGGTTCCGCTCTGATACCATTTGTAACGACCCGAGCCCGCAGACCTGACCCGCCACATAGGTACCACACACTAGCCCACCAAGCATCTCCTCAATTGGGTCAAACACAGCCCATCACAGGCCTCCAAAAGGCCATTTGATGATTTGATGCTTAGTAGGAGTGTATGGGCCTTCTATATAGCACACTCAATTCCCACATATTTCCGATGTGGGATGAGGAATATCACAATTAGTGTCAGTCGAATCATGCTAGTAGACTTCTAAAACTTGTATTTCCTATGTTCCATAAACATTCTCATTTGACTTATTACAATCAACACAGCTGCATAAGCACAAGTCCATTTTTATCAAATATTAATGTCAATATAATTATCTCAGATAGAACTCGATTGCCATTGATAAATCATTTAATTATTTGTTAGTTTTGATTTTTAGATCACAATAGAATGATATTTATATTTTAAAAGTTTACTTGCGCTTACCTTAAAAATTCATATCAGATTATTTTTTCAGGGGTGCTAACTGATAAATAATTAAATAATTCATTATTAAAAAAGTTATAATTTTATTAAAATGATTGAATTGATATAATAATTTGTAAAAAGCGGTTTACCATTTTTATCATCATTTTCCAACGTACTGAAAAATTGTACTCCCTCGGTACTTTGGTAAGAGTCTCATTTTTCTTTTTGGTCCGTCCCAGAGTAAGAGTCTCATTCCTAAAATGGCAAAGAATTTTTACTATTCACCCCACTCATTCTCACTCCTATTTTACTTTTATACTTACAACACCAATCAATTCACTATTCTCTCCCACTCATTCTCTCATACTTTACTTTTACACTCATAACATTTACATCACATCCAATATTTGTTAATAAGCGTGCAAATGAGGGGTGAGACTCTTACTCCGGGACGGAGGGAGTATTCTATTGTTGTATGTAAAATATTCCAAGGCTAAAGTTTTTCCACTTTCAATTTTCTACTACAAAATGAAACCCGGACCAGGCTCGGCCTTGAGCCCAAGCCACTAAGGCAACGTCTTTGAGGCTCTTGATAGTAGTGATTTTTGGGTCCCAATCTCCAGCCACTACTAATGTGTAGGCCATTTCTTAACCCAATTCCTGGTCCAATACCACGGCTAGCACAACAAAACAACAAATAGATAGAGTCTCTTAGTTCTCATATGCATCGGCCCACACAAATTTTAGCAACCTTAGGCCCTTTAAGGAGTAAACCACAAAATGGCCCCGCGTACTATTGCCCCAACATCACTTTGATCTGTGTACTATGAACTCAGTAAAAGTACCTTGCGTACTATAGTTTTACTTTCATTTTCCCTAAGATTTGTAACGATAGTTAAAAAGTTAACAAGACTGTTAATAACTTAACAAAAAGTTAAATTCAAACTTTTAAACTTGACCCTAAAGTTTAAAATAAACGCCCCCTTGTCATCATCTTCATTCCATTCCAACTTTCTCTCCCAGAAAATTGAGAGCCGCCGCCACCCCCTTACTCTTCCCTCCGTCGCCGTCCTACTTCCTCTTCTCTGGCGCCGTGCCACCCTCAACCACGCACCAACACCCAACAACACAATTCCACAATCCCACAAAAAATGAACAAAATCCCAACAAAGCAATCTGTCTTAGCACAAGCACCTGATTTTCGACCAACTTGGGTTTGAATTTAATACCTTTGTGCAGAAATTAACCTCTAGCCAGGAATTAATGGGGCTCCACCGGAATTGATGACTCGCCGGAATTAATGGAATCTGGTCAAATATGTCGCTTGAAGGGAGATTGAAGGTTGAATAATGGGAGTGAGTGCTGCTAGGTTAGAGAGGGAATGAGGATTTGGGTTGTAGTATGCGCTTGAGAAACGGGGCTGTGGTCGGAGGTATGAGAGACGAGGGTGCGTCTCAATCGATGAATTTGAAGATGGCTGGAGGAGAAGGGGAGATGGCGGTCGGATTGGGGTTATTCCGGCGATGGTACGGACAGTGGGTGTAGAGGCTGAGTGGAATAATGGGGTAGGGGTTGCAGTTGATTTGGGGAGGATAGAGAGAGAGAGAGAGAGAGAGAGAGAGAGAGAGAGAGAAGATGATGATGAAAAGGAGAGTTCATTTTAAACTTTAGGGTCAAGTTTCAAAATTTTGAATCTAACTTTTCGTTAAGTTATTAACAGTCTTGTTAACTTTTTAACTATCGTTACAAATCTTAGGGAAAATGAAAGTAAAACTATAGTACGCAAGGTACTTTTACTGAGTTCATAGTACGCAGGTCAAAGTGATGTTGGGGCAATAGTATGCGGGGCCATTTTGTGGTTTACTCGCTGGTGGGTCGTTAAACCGCCAAAATAATATTCTCCTACTTATAAAAACGAGTATAGTGATGAGTAGGGATCGTATCCACAGGGAACGTGACTAATTTATTTTGAGATTCTAAAACTAAGAATTACTAAATGGGGGATTTTCGATTGGAATTTAATCAAGAACTAAACTTAACAACTAAAATTAACAAGAAAAAGAACATAGACTAAAAATAACTAAATTGCAAGAACCGAATAATTAAAGAAAATCAATACGAAAATTCCGATTCAAGGGTTATGAATTTCAACTATGTTATTGATCATAGGCTAACAAAATATATTCTTGCAATTCAAGTATTCAACTTTAAAGACAAATTCAATCCATTTGAAAAAGTCTTACATTTCCCTATCTAAATTCCCTAAGCCTAGCACACAGGAAATCTTACCATTGCATAAAGTTCTCTTGGAAATAGTTGAAACTAATTCTAATAGTCTGGATAGCCTACAACTACTAAAATTAGTATCATAAGTTCATATTGCCAAACTTGTTTCCACAACAAATTCAAGCTAGGCCAACCTTATTTCCCCAACAAATGTAAGCCTATTATTGCTCTCAATTTCATTCATTCAAGCCTCTCCGGATGAATTCGTGAGCGGTAGGAAAACACTAACTAAATGAGTTGTCAATTCAGTCAATTAGTGAATTCCATAAGAATAAAACCGATGAACTTATGAATTACTTGAATTAAAACAAGAATAAATTAAAAATATAGCCTCACAATAATATAATCAAAATAAAACCCCTTGAATTGGAAAAAAGAAGACTTAGCTAGACATGGAGTTTATCAACATCTTCAAAATTCTTGCTCCTTGCAATTGCTTAAAATTAAAGAAGCTAAAACAAAAGATAGAGAGTGTTTTTTTTGGGAGGAGAAAGGAACAAATGGCTGCTGCTTCTTTTCTTGGAGTGGAGAACGTGTATTTTTATTTATTTATTATTACTGCAATGATTCTCTCTTTTGTAGTTGTAGAAGAGAGAAAAGCCAGCCCTTTTGCATTCTCAACTTCCACTTCATTGAAGAACAAAATAAATCGAGACTTCATTGTGAATATTTGGCCTTCAAATTTCCAACATTCTTTCACTCTTCTAAGCCACAAAAAAAACCTGTTACATTGAACTTCTACAAAAATCCACTTTCAGCCTTCTTTTTACTCACATCCATCACTTCTATCCCTACATCCAAAAGATAACAAAATGGGTTAAATAGATGCATTACGTAATTTAAATGAAGGGAAATAACACAATAAAATATCGATAAATAAAGATATATCAAATTCCCCCACACCAAAACCATGCTTGTCCTCGAGTATGTCCCAAAATTATGCATTTTTCACATCTTGACTTACAAATCTCCATCCCTAATTTTTCTCAAAATTCATTATGCACATAGGAGATTAAGTCAACAACTTTCAAAGACAAGAATCATGGTTTGCTTTCATTCTACAATGATACCCCCCATTAGCCTTAACTATATATGGAATGCCATTGTGATAAAGTAAACACCTCATGAAAGGGAAAAGAAATCACTCAATCGCTCCAAGTGTATGAGGGACGTGTTTAAGCACTCCATATCAAAGCATAATGCACCATTACCATAGGCTTGATAATATGCCAAAGTCTCCACATAAAATAAATGAACTTATGCACTTAGGGACCTTGTAAGGTTGTAATGGGGCTATGGGTAAAGGTATGATGGAAAGAAACTTTAGGTGTACATGTCAAGAATATATGAAAAATTATGTCCAAATGTATACCATCCAAAAATCTTCGTTCCCAAACTATTCACAAGAAACCAAATCTCTCAAATCTTACATCAAGAACTTGAACACATCAAAGAAATTTTCCACATAATTCAATAAAATCCAAGAGAAAATTCTTCACATTATCACAAGATGAACTCCCATAAATGTAAACAACATCAAGTGAACACAATAAGGGAGTATCTACATCAAAAGACTACCATTGAATCTCCTTCTCCACAATAAAACCTTTTCAGCTTCATACATAAATCACATAACCTTTCACCAAATGAATTTCATGGGAAAACCACATTTCTCAATTCAAACTCCCAACAACAAATGAAACGAATATATCGAGGGAGTATCTCAAACGATCATAATACTTTTTTTTTTTTGAATCGAAGTATAAACAAAAACAAGAAGGGAATATATACATAAACAATCACTACTCTTTCCATGTTCCCCTAAGCAAAAATGTCCCCAGTTCCCAATGTTTGTATCCATCAAAGCAGGAATCACATCTTAAACAAAATTTCTTCAAACGCAATTCTTTTTTTCATATCTCTTGACAAGATGGTTCAGAATGTAGAATCAAAGAACAAGCACAATGCTTTTCGAAATGTGTAACAACAAAAGAAATGAAATTAAGCTCAACAGGGCTCACTAGGGGGTAGAAAGGGTATACAAACGAAGGCCAACAAAAGGCTAATCCTATAGTCCCTTTTCGAAAGTACATAAGCCCAAAAATGTCTCAACCCGACATCAAAAGCAAGTTCTAGAATGGACACATTATGCCTAATCACACACAACCAAGAAAAAGAGAGCATGATTGATGTATTGCTCTATGGCCTAAAAGCTCACAAAATAGGTGTATTTGTGTGTTAACCCCGCACAATGACATTCCATCTATTCCTAAGATCAATGAGACATATAATTGTACAATAGAAAACAAGCCAATATCCTCCTCTCAAGCTGTTACACTTTACCCCCCACTTGCATAACTATTTTTTAAAATAAGTAAGTACAAAAAATTGCAAGTTAAGTCTCACACACCCCCACACCTAGAATCTACATTGTCCTCAATGTATCTATGCCCAAAATCTCAATAAAGGAATAAAACAGACTATAAAAAAATTAAAAAAAAAAAAAAAAAAAGAAAAGAAAGGAAAATAAAAACTTCCCTGAATGAGGTTGCTACCAGCTCGACGGAGGCGCGGGAGTGAGCTTGTTGACATGGTTCACAGTGATGATGGTAAGAGCTTGTGAAATCTCATCAATGGTTGCTCTCCTTCAATTTTGCTGCTGCTCTGGAATTGGATTTTGTTCACCCCATGAGAACAAATTGATGATGATGGGAATTGAGAAGTTGGTGGTGCGACTGTGCAATAGGTAGAAGCAGGTCGCCTCCGCTAATTCGATCAGAATTTTGATGACCCGGCTGTTGAGATTCGCCGGAGAACAGATGACGGCTGCTGGAATTTGGGGGAGGAGTTCGAAACGGCAGCGCCAATTGAGGTTTACCCGTAATGGAGGGATGGTTGTGCTAAGGAGAATATGCGGCACCCTTTTTTTTCATTCAGCGACTGTTCTTTTTTACTCTTTTATTTTTATTTTTTTTGCTTCGTTTTGCACTCTTTTCTGTTTCTCTGTGTTTTGGTAGAAAAAACAATGAAGTTTGATCTTAATTGGAGATCAAAAATAAAGGAGGGACGGATGGAGTTTAATCTAAAGAATTGAAAGAATGGCTCAAAGATGTAACGAGGAAAGCCCTTGAGACAATAAGCTCGCCGGCACAAAACCTCGGGAGGTGATTAAGAGCACCTTCCTTCCCCAAACGGTTGTATTAATCACAGTAATTTTTGAGAACAATGGAGGTTTACAAGAGCTCTAGGCGTATGTGAGTGTGTGTTTGGTGTACCTCCATGTCTTTATTTATATACACTTCTAGATAACAAAAAACTCTAATAATAAATAACTAACTATCCTATCAACCCGGGCCTCATCTCTTGACATGGTTGACGTGGTCAAAAGGCCTCATATGGCTGTTAAAATGATTTATCCCATTTGCTTAATTGATGTTCACCACCTGCAAAATTATTATCGAAATAGTGAATAATCAGTAATGTAAAATATACCTGTCGTTCAAGGCGTTGCAATCTTTGAAGGGAGTGGAAGGTAGACACATCTTGAAATTTTACCCACAACAATTGCCCCCAAACTTGTCTTAGCAGGATAATACGGAGAAGATAAGTTTTCTGGAAAGACGTGTTGTGATGGGACAGTTTAATTAACCGGCAATTTGACCCAATGCATTACTTGATTACGCCTTGAGAGAAGAGGAGTCTAGACTCTTAAGATCATAAAACCCTTAGGATTTCCACCCTCTTCATCATTCCAGGCGGTGCTTCCTAAGGTATTCCCCTTCTCTAATCTCTACAATTTCTTCTTTCTTTCTCTGTAAAAATCTTTTCATCAGAAAAATGAAGAAAACCTCTCCTTCTTGCAAAATTGGTACTTCAAAAATCCTTTCTGATGTCTTCGTTTCAGAAGGTTTACTCGCAAAACCTGATGATGAGATCTGTGTTTTCAACAATAGCATGATTTCTTCTTTGCAAAGTCGTAAGTTTTTCCCAAATCAAACTGTCTTCCGACCCTTTGACGTATCTTTGAAAGCCGATTCTGTTTTCGAGGCTTGGATTTGCTTCTACGAGTATCCCTTTGTTCTAGGGTTTAGTTTTCCTTTTCCTCCTTTGGTTTCTGAGTTTTTTGAAAAAACACGACTTGCTTATGTTCAAATTATGCCTATGACTTGGAGAGTTTTTGATGTTATTTTGAGAGTGAACCGAGAACATGGTTTAAATATAGGCTTGAATGAGATGACTATTTGCTATGAACTGCAGTCTTTTGGGTCAAAAAGGTTTGTCTTTAAGAAAAGGTCAAAAAAGGGTCTGATGGTCCCCAAATCGTCTGTAAGTGATAGAGGGTGGAGAGGAAAATTTTTCTTTGTTGAGAGGGCTTCACTGGAAGGTGGTGAGAACCTAGTCAAAGAGTGGAATAGGAAAGGTAAGGTTTTGAATGTTCCTTAGTTTAAGTTGGTTTCTCCTATAAATTGATATACTTTTCTTTTTCTTTGCAGAGATCAAGTGGGAAGATTTATTTCCTCCAAAAGCTGACTCAGAGTCTAAAATTGCTCTGTTTTTCTGTCTTTCTGAGGAGGAGCGGAGTTTCAAAAACAGAGTAGTAACTGATCTTTGTGAAGAGGATAACATGTCCACAGGTATAGCTTGTCATTTTGATTTTTGTTCTTGTATATGCTTATGGATTCTAACTTTGCTTTGCAGTTTCAAAGCCATCCATGGAGATTTCCTTCGATGATATGGAGAACTTACTTGGAGATCTCACTACCCAACCACTGGATAAACCTGCTGTTGCCCTAAAGATAGAGCCCCAAGATGCAACTACTGTGAGCTCAAGATTGAAGAAAAGGAAAACAGTTGACGAAGTGAAGGATTTGGTAGAAATTGAAGCTTTTGGGAACCTGACTGTAGAGGGGGTTAAGAAGAAGTTTTTGGCTCTGGCTTCAAGTGTAAGTGTAACCGTAAGTTGTCAGTTTGTTACAAAACTTTTTATCCATCGCTTTAATAAACTCTCTTGGTTTTGTATAGGCTTTTGGTTCTGTGGAGACTCAAGTTGAGTCGTTAAGTGTTGCAAATAAGAAATTGCAGAATGATGTGATTCGAGTTAAAAAAGAAGCTAGAGAAGATAAAATCAAGTGGGAAATGGACAAGGAAGTTTTTGAAAAGAAAAATGATGAATTGACTAGGGAAGTTGCTGATCTTAAGCAAGGGATTACGTCTATCCAGGATGCTAATATCCTTGAGATAGAGGAGATAAAGACTGCTCTTACCAAGTCAGCGGCAAAAAGGATGGTGGAGATCAAAATAAGAATGATTCAAGAATTTCAAGATGGAAAGCATGAAGATTGGGATCTAGAGAAAGAGAAGAATATCTTGAGGAGGCTGAATGGTGAAACTGTTGATGCTGGTGAAATCTCATCAACTGTCGTATTGCCCATGGAGGAAGATCAGAAAGATGGTCAAGAAAAATTGGATGTTTGAAGGTAAGTTTGAGCAAAGTTGGTTTTTGAACAATGTTTGTTTTGGACAATGGTTTTGATGGGCTGCGTCCCGAAAAAGTTTGTAAGACAATTTTTTGGTTTTTCTGAACTTTTTATGGTATTTTGGTTGTAATGACCCATAAGGGTCAAGGACAAGTAGTTTTAGGTTTTCAGAAGTTGGGTTGGTACGACATGATGCATGTCTATGGATTCGGCAGGTTTTATCTTTGGTCAGCTTAGATTGGAAATATCAAGTTTTAACGATCTTGTGTAAGGTGTTTTAACCTTTAAAATACTTTTGTTTGATATGAAAATATCAAAAACACTTTGGCCCTTGGATGACATGAATATGCCATTACCACTTGAAAAAATCTTATGCTCAACGTTAATTAAGTGGACATGGGGGGTGCGTATATATAAATATACGTGCCCATTCCTCACCTTAACTACTATTGAAATCTTGCGCTCCAGGCGAAGGTGTATCAACCTTGATTCAAAACGAAAGAAAGTTACTTCTTTAAACCTTTGAAGGGACTAAGTACCTTTAAACGTAAGATGAGATGGCCAATCTCAAGTTGCTGTCTTCTCAAAATAAGTGTTTACTTTCTTACAAAAACGAGAACATGTTAATATTATGACATCTTAACTGATATCACTTTCATTAATTAGAATGACCTCTACATAAATAATTTTTGATAAGGTAAACAGAATTGAAGCAAGGAAAAATCATACCTGTATCACATTCTGAAAATGCTAAGGTGATAACATCTTAAAAATTTTGTACTTCAGATCGATTTGCCCTTGCAAGACAAAAACATGTTAGGATTGGGTGTTAGCTTAGCTAACACCCCTCCGATGCTTAAGTCAGTAATGGTCTTGATAAAAATAAATCAAATGATAAACAACTTATTGAAATAACAAAAATTTAAAGGCGTACCTGTTCTTCTTGAATTTGAAAATTCAGGCCTTACATGAAGTATGCTTTAAGATGGATATCATTCCATGATCTGGGGATTCTCACACCTTCGACGGTTGATAACCAATATGCCCCCTTTCCTGCGTCTGCATCTATTAAGTAAGGTCCTTCCCATTTTGGTGCCAACTTGCCAGCATTGAGCTCTCTTGTATTCTGAACAACCTTTCTCAGCACAAGTCACCAATTTGGAACTTTCTTACTCTGACGTTTTTGTTGTAAGATCTTGCAATTCTCTGCTGGTATGCCGCCATCCTGATCTTTGCCAAGTCTCTCAATTCATCAACGGTATCAAGATCTTGAGCCAAGATGATACTATTTTGCTCCGGAGTTATCAACCCGTATCTCGCTGAAGGGATGACAACTTCAGCAGGAATGACCGATTCTGATCCAAAAACTAAAGAGTATGGACTCTGGCCCGTTGCATTCTTGGGTGTTGTTCTATCAGCCCATAAGACGAAAGGCAATTCTTCAACCTATCTCCCCTTCTTTTGATCCAATCTCTTTTTTAGGTTGGAAATAATGATCTTGTTGCTAGACTCAGCTTGCCCATTTGCTTGAGGGTGCACTGGGGAAGATGTTACCATCTTAAGTCCCCATATTACGAGAAAATCTTGAGTCTTCTTGCTTATGAATTGGGAACCGTTGTCACATATTATTTCCGAAGGGATGCCAAACCTGCTGAAGATATTTTTCTTAATGAAAGATATCACTTCCTTGTCACGAACTTGAACATAGGCCCAGCTTCAATCCATTTGGAAAAGTAATCTGTCATTTCTAATAAAAACACCTTTCCTCCAGGAGCTTTAGGTAATTTCCCAACAATATCCATTCCCCAAGTCATGAAGGGCCAAGGGGATAGAATAGGATGCATCATTTCTGCAGGCTGGTGCAAGATGTCTCCATGTCTCTGGCAAGAATCGCACTTCTTAGAGTATTCTGCTGCATCTTGACGCATGGTCGGCCAATAATACCCCATCCTAAGAGCCTTGGTGTACAAACTCCTGCCCCCTGAATGATTTCCACATAGACCTTCATGAAGCTCTTTTAAGATTGCCACAGCTTGCTCCGGTTCCAAACACCTTAAGTAAGGCCCTGCAAAAGATTTTCTAAACAAGACATTATCAATCAACAAATATCTTGCATTCCTTACCCTGAATGCTCTTGCATTCTTCTCCTGTGTCGGGATGGTACCATCTTGAAGATATTTGACTATTGGGGAGATCCAAGATGGTTCAGTTTGTGCTTCCTGTATGTCTTTGTCTATGCAAGATAACTCCATTCTATCTATGGCTGGAATGTTGACATGGATAATTGGTATGTTGGTTTGAGTCAGACTTTTGAAAGCGGAGCCAAGGTTGGCTAGAGCATCTGCTTGTGAATTCTCTTCCCTGGGAATCTGTTCTATCTTGAACCTTTGGAATTTACTGGCCAAGGTCTTCACTACTTCCAAGTATGACGTCATCTTTGTGTTCTTAGCTGCATAAGATCCGTTAAAATGATTGACTAATAACAATGAATCACAATATACCTGGATGACCTTGATGTTGAGATCTAGTGCTACAGTTAATCCTACTATGAGGGCTTCATATTCTGCCTCATTATTGGTAGCTTTGAAATCACAACTAATAGCCTGTGGTATAATGTCCCCTTGTGGCGATTTTAGAACAATTCCAAGACCTGTTCCCCTCATATTTGATGCCCCATCAGTGTACAATGTCCATTCAGCCATGGTGTCACCATCTTGGAGTTGCTGGACTTCTATGTCTACTTCTGGTTGCATGCTTGTACTGAAATCCGCCACAAAATCTGCAAGAGCTTGTGATTTTATCGCCGTCCTTGGTTCATACTTGATATCATAAGTGCTTAGTTGAACTGACCACTTCGCCATTCTACCTGACATTTCTGGTTTCCTCATAACATTCTTTAGGGGATAGTTAGTACGAATATATATAACATGAGTTTCAAAATAATGTCTTAACTTGATTGAAGCAGTAATTAAAGCTAGTACTAACTTCTCAAGATGGGAGTACCTGGTTTCCGCATCAAGAAGAGTCTTACTTACATAATAAATGGGATATTGGGCACATGGGATAAATCATTTTAACAGCCATATGAGGCCTTTTGACCACGTCAACCATGTTAAGAGATGAGGCCCGGGTTGATAGGATAGTTAGTTATTTATTATTAGAGTTTTTTGTTATCTAGAAGTGTATATAAATAAAGACATGGAGGTACACCAAACACACACTCACATACGCCTAGAGCTCTTGTAAACCTCCATTGTTCTCAAAAGTTACTGTGATTAATACAACCGTTTGGGGAAGGAAGGTGCTCTTAATCACCTCCCGAGGTTTTGTGCCGGCGAGCTTATTGTCTCAAGGGCTTTCCTCGTTACATCTTTGAGCCATTCTTTCAATTCTTTAGATTAAACTCCATCCGTCCCTCCTTTATTTTTGATCTCCAATTAAGATCAAACTTCATTGTTTTTTCTACCAAAACAGTTTGCACTGCTGTCTCTGACACGGCAAGATATGCATATAATAGCTCGCCTTCTTCAGGTTTGACCAATAGCGGTGGTGTTGATAGGTATTCTTTCAGATCTTGGAAGGCTTTCTCATGCTGTTGAGTCCATTCAAACTTGCTATTCTTCTTTAAGATGTCATAGAAGAACTTGCATCTTTCAGAAGATTTAGAGATGAATCTGTTGAGTGCTGCCACCTTCCCAGTTAATCTTTGCACTTCTTTAACAGATCGAGGTGATGCCAAGTTAATGATAGCTCTGATTTGCTCCGGGCTCACCTCGATACCTCTTTGTGTTACCATATAGCCTAGAAACTTTCCAGACCTCATTCCAAAATTACACTTGGTTGGATTCAGTTTCATGTTGAAAGCATCTAAGATGTTGAATGCTTCTGTAAGATCTCGGACGTGATTCTCTGCTTTCTTTGACTTTACCACCATGTCATAGATGTATACCTCCATGGTATCGCCAATTTGATCTTTGAACATCATGTTGACCAGCTTCTGATATGTTGCACCTGCATTTCTTAGTCCAAAAGGCATATCAATATAACAATATATACCTGAGGGTGTAATAAAGGCGGTGTGTTCTTGGTCAGACGGTTCCATCTGAATCTGCTGAAATCCTGAAGATGCATCCATAAACGTCAAGATCTCGTGTCCCGATGTTGCGTCAACCAATGTGTCAATATGTGGCAAAGGGAAAGGATCTTTTGGGCAGGATTTATTTAGGTCCGTGAAGTCGACACAAACTCTCCATTTGCCTCCTCTCTTCTCTACCACAACTACGTTAGCCAACCATTTTGGATATTCTGCTGCTCTGATCATCTTTGCTTTCAACAACTTGTCAACTTCATCTTTGATGATCTAGTTCCTTTCTTGAGCAAATTTCCTTCTTTTCTGGTGAACTGGCTTAAAAGATGGGTCGATGTTGAGCTTGTGGGTTATAACGTCTTTGCTTATTCCTGTTATGTCTTCATGCTTCCAGGCAAAACTCTTGACTCTTTCTTTCAAAGAGTCATTAGTTCTTCTTCAAATTGAGCTGGTACATCTTGCCCTATCAACACCTTCAAGTCTGGATTTGAGGGGTCTAATAATACTTCTTTCACATCATGCTCCCTTGCCTCCAATACTTGACGTGCCTTCTTCTGTAATTGCTATGCTTGTCTCGGAGATGTTGACGCCTTCATTGAAGTCATGTAACAGTTCTTGGCCATCTGCTGATCACTAAAGATTGTAACAACTCCCCAAGGTGTAGGCATCTTCAGACACTGATGATAAGTTGATGGTACAGCCTTCATAGCATGGATCCAGGGCCTTCCCATTATAACATTATAGCTAGTGGCGCAGTCTATCACACAAAACCGCTCCATGGAGTTAACACCTTCCACATATACTGGAAGCATAATCTCTCCCACAGTATCCTTGGTTTCTCCGCTGAATCCCACAAGAACCAAAGTCCTCTTGGTTACGTTCTCCATTGGGATGTTCATCTCTTTCAGTGCCTCCACCGTGATAAGATTTACTGAACTGCCCCCATCTACCAAAATTCTTCTCACCTTGCAGTTTGCAATTTGCAATGCAATCACCAGAGCATCATGATGAGGGTCTAGGACATTTTCACGATCTTTCTCTTCAAAGGTGACAGCATCTTGAGAGCCTGAATTAGGGATCTTCTTCTGAATTCTTGGCTTCTCATCTTTGGAATCTTTGGCATGTCTTTTGGCTGCAGAGTAAGAAGTACCACAAATATCAGAACCACCACTAATCATATTAATTACCTTAGTTACTGGTGGGGGAGAAGATGGTCTCTCAGGAACTGCTTCCTTGTTTTCTGCTTTGTTCTTTCTGTGACTGAGAAGCTCTTTAAGATAGCCTTTGGAAAGCAAGTAGCTCAATTCTTTTCGCAAGGCGATGCAGTCCTCGGTAAGATGTCCGAAATCTTCGTGGTAGGCACACCACTTTGATTTATCCTTCCATCCTGTAGGTTTGTCATTCTTCCTTGGCCACCTTGCCTTATCTCCAAGATTGTTCATTGCACACAAGATTCCTGCAATATCTACAGAAAAACAATAGTCAGAAATTTTTGGACAGTGAGTTTCATCTTGATCTTCATCCTCAACAGAATTGATCTTTTCAGGATCGTTTCTGTGATATGGTCTGGATCTGTGATTCCTCTGGTGAGATGTTTTGATCTTCCGGTCAGGATTGTCATATGCTGAAGATTTTCCGGAGGTCTTTGACTGCTGCACCTTGTCCTCTTCAAGCCTGATGAATCTTAATGCTCTGTTGCGTACATCTTCCATCTTTTTGCAAGGGTTCATTACCAACTCTTCGTAAAATGGTGTGTCCTTCTTCAGGCCCATTCTAAATGCTTCCGTTGCCGTCGCCATATCGAGACTAGGTATCTCTAGGACTTCTTTGTTAAATCGGTTGACGTAATCCTTCAAAGCCTTATTAGGTTGCTGAACAATGCGGTAGAGATCACTAGTAATCTTTTCGAATTGTCTGCTACATGAGAATTAATTGTTGAACATGTTGACAAGCTGGGCGAATGAACCAATAGATCCTGGTGGTTGACGAATTAACCATTTTAATGCAGGTCCGACCAATATTGAGCCAAATCCTTTGCATAAACAAGCTTCCCTGTATTGCAAAGGTACTCTAACGATCTCCATCTTCTCCTGATAGTGTGCGACATGCTCTTCAGGATCGCTGCTTCCGTCATACAACTTCATACTTGGAATGTTGAAGCCTTTGGGGATGTCGATTTGTGCTATAGCTGGAATGAAGCGTGATTGATTGTAACATGTTGGAAAAACCTGTTGGATGGGTGGAGTGACACCAGGTACATTCATCACCAAATCTCTTAACTCTTGGAGTTGACTTGCTATATAGTTACCTGCAAAAGGATTAGTGGTACGAGCAATATTATCAAAAGAATTTGTATATTTAAAGTTACCAAACGGTAGGGTAGTGCCAGCTGAAGATGTTACAATCGTGCTGCTGGTGAAGATGGGTCCTGTTGGTCCCAAAGACACAACAAGGGTATGAAAAGAGGCTAGAGGGGGGGGGGGGTGAATAGCCTATTTAAAATTATCAACCCTTTTTCAAAATTCAACCTTATGCTTACTATTGAGTTTTGTGGTCAAGTAAAAATCACTAGTTCAAAGTAAAATGCACAGCGGAAGTTTTAGATAAAACGAAGTAGAGTTGGTTTTGAAGTTAAAAACTGCTAGGTAAGCAAATAGTGCGGTCAGCAATATTGCGGTCGGCAATATTGCGGTCGGCAAAGATGGAGATTTGAAAGACTCAATTTGCGGTAAGCAATGCGGCAAGCACTGCGGCAAGATAACCTTGCGGTCAGCTATGTGCGGTCGGCAAAGGTTACAGGCGAGGTAGGTTGAAAATGAAGTTTTGTGTCAGTGAGTGTTGGCAAAAGATAAGTAGTCAGAAGTAATAACTTAGGGAATAGGGAAGCAACAAACACAATTCACAGTCGTTTGATTATCTGGAAAGATCAAAACACTAAACGACAAACAGAGTCAATATGAACAATAAGAACAATAGCAGAAAGTAAATGACACAGTGATTTGGAAAGGTTCGATCTGTTAAAATATCTACGTCCTTTACCAAGATGGTCAGTCTTGGATTTTGAATGGAGGATATATTAATTCTCTTGAGTACAAATTACAAAGATGAAGATTTGAATTAATTCCTACTTTCTATGAAGAACAAATCCTAGACTTAGACCGGTGTATCCCTAATGATGCAATCTATGTGATTGATCAATCGGGGTGTGTGTGTGTAAAGAATCAAGAGCTCTGTATAATCTAAATGATTGAGAGCCTAATGAATCTTTAAGTGTTGCTGGGCTTGAGATTTGATGTTCTTGAAGGCTTGCTGGGGATCTTTGAAGATTTGAAGGCGAATGCTTGAAGATTCAAATGATTCTGGAAATCTTTGAGTATGATCTTCAATCACCAAGTATTTCGACAGCAATTTCTCTCTTTGAATCTCAGCACACTTTCAATGAAGAAAGTAAAGACTATTTATAGCCTTGGGTGAGAGAGATAGCTGTTGGAAGATGATGAGCTGTCACATTCTGATTGGAGCTCATATCTTTGTCTTGTAGTTGCAGAAGTTAGTGGGCAAGATGTACTATCTTGTACCAGACATAACGACCAAATTCAAATTTGAATTTTGCAACGATTAAATCAAACTTGTCGTTTCTTGGTCTTCACTTGGTTGTGTGATAGCTGGTTTGCGGTCAGACAAGATTGAGGTAACCATGTAATCAGCAAGGATTTTGGTCGTCAAAATCATGCGGTCGTCAAAAACCATGCGGTCGCCAAAAACCATGCGGTCGACAAAAACCTTGCGGTAGGCAGACTTAGCCATTTTCACCATATCAGCAGCAGCAGCATTTCTTCAGAATTTGAGGGGCTGATCTTCTAAGCCTAGCTAAACTAAAAAATGGACTTAACTAATGAAGTTGTAAAACTTCTTACAATAAAACCTAAAGTCCATAAAAAGTAAAATAAGGTTATGGGATCAATCAAATCTAGGTAATAGGAGTGGTTTATAATGTGCATACCCAACAATCTCCCCCTATTTGATTGAGACCATTACCTACTATAACAAAGACTAATTCATTGTACTTGGTAATAACATGTTTCAAGAAATTAATTTTATTAAGTTCATGCCCCAAGTCAATGCACACACAGTAAGTCAATGTTATAGATTTCTATCATCCTAAAGAATAAAATAAAAGACTAATCCTAGAAGATAGAAATATTTTTGATGCAATTCAAAGAGATAATATATGAGGGAAATGAATAGCATCAAACAACACAATCATAGCAAGTACTCTGAATCATTAAAGCGATGAAGCATAAGAGTACAAAACAAAAGAGAGAATAAAAGTAGTTGTGTTACAAACCCAAATAAGTTAAACAGAAAAAAAAATTGTTTGAGGCAACCAGCCTAATCAAAAACACAACGGTAACATAAAATAGCGCGGTCAGAAGGGCGGTAGAGAGATGCGGTCGGGGGGTGCGGTCAGCTCACATATTCAGACCAGGGATCTTGACTTCATCTTCATACTCAGGAATAATGGGGCAAGAGAATGCATTGGCAAGCAAGTAGTCAAAGCTGTTCACGGTCGGGAAATCGATGCTATTGCCTTCATCATTTTCTGCCTGTGAATGGACATTACCGTGACCGGCATCAGCAACCTGGATGGATCCTTCAGTGACTGCACTTCCAGCCGATCTCTGAACAGATTCTTCTAAAGTCTCCAATTTCTTTTCAACGACCTGAAACGAACCAACGACCGTGTTGGTCAGTTCCTCAATTCTGGTGCCTTGATACTCAAGCGGGGTTTTCAAAGTTGCATAAGCGGCCTTGATTGCTTCAAGCTTCTTTGCTTGATTTTCAGTCAGAGCTTCAAGTGAAGCCTTGATGGCTATATCAACTTCCTTTTCTATGCTGAACTTGATCTTTTTCAGCTCATGGACCAAATCAGTTTTTACCAGATCCAATTGCTTGTGAATTTCAATAGAGGCCTCGACAACCTCACGCGAAAGCCCACGGTTAAGGGCGTTTGTCTGAATGGTCAGAGCCTCCTTCATGAATCGAGGAGTAACCAATAAGTCAGTAGAGAGAACGGTCGAGGTTGATGCGGTAGGTTGAACGGCAGCAGAACTGGAACTGGTATTTCCACGAACAATATCTTTCACAGTCTTTGTTATAGCTACTGTCTCCCCCTTAATGGTGTCAATCATTTTGGATGGAAGAGAGCAGATCTCTAGCTTTAAATCAGCCTGTGTGGACTTAAGATCAATAACCTCTGCGGTCAACTGAGCAATGGCAGATTGGTTTTCAGACTGAGTTTAGTCAATGATTGAACTGCGGTCAATAGGGCGGCAACCTGTCCTGCGGTCGCCGGAATGTCATCATTCTTGACCGGAGAGGGAGGAGTTGGAACAGGAGAGTGAGTAGGAGAGGCAACTGGTGTGCGGTCAACAGGACGGTCGACTTCAATGGGCAGCTCAGTGCGGTCGACTTCAGCGACCGTGCTTCCTTTTTGAGCGGCAGCATCAGGACGGTCAAAAGTGGGGCTATCAACATTGATATCCCTGTCCTTCTCATCACTATCACCTTGTTCACTACCAACAGCAACTTGTTTATCACCATCAATGTTATCACCTTCTTCACCACTTCCAACAACTTCAACTTTTGAACCACTTGAAACTTCATCTTCAGTTTCCTCACTATCTGATTCATCCCTTAGAGAGTAGACTTGACGTGCAACCTTTTTCAATGTGGGAGCAACATCAACTACATCTGCAGTGGGAAGAGGAGGAGACCCAGTTGGGGTAAAGATCGGAGATGCGGCAACCTTTGCTTTCTTGACAACCTTGACCGGACTGAGGGAGTGAATCCTCTTTTTCTCCCCCTGAACTGTTGCGGTCGAAGGAGTCTTTGAGGATTTGAGAGATGGTGCGGCAAGTGACTTTAATGATGCGGTCGACTTGCGAGGAGGGGAAGTGGAGTAAGTAGACTTGGCGGTCGGTTCCCTGAATTTGATACCGGTAGCAACCGATGCTTTCTTTGCGGTAGGCTCAACAGCAATACCCTTGCCTTTTCCTTTGACCGGGGCGGCAGGAAGATATTCTTCTTCATCATCATCATCGTCTTCGTCACTTGCGGCAAACTGAGAAGACTTGAGTTTGGAGGGAGACTCATAGGGTTCATGAGGGTCTTTTGCAAGATAGACCTTGTAAAGTCTGGTTCCAAAACGAACACGAAAGTTTGCTTTCATGGTGGATCGGGTAAAAAGTTTGCTTTTTGAAATGGTGAGGAGAAGTTCACGATTTTTGGACATAAATTTTCGAAGCTCTTTTATGTGGGTCATGAGAAAGGTAATGAAACGAGTGTGAGTACGGTACTTGATGGTTCCCTTTTCTTTGGCGTTATTGTATGCGGCAATGTTTGCAACCAAAGCATCGTAGATAATTTGACACCAGTCAATGTCTTTGCAAAGGTAGATTGCGGCAGAAAGAACCCATTGAGTGGTGTTGAGGTTTGCTTGATTACCTGTCTTGCAATTGATGGAATGCCCAACCAGATGGCTAATATGGTACAATACTTCATCAAATTCCTTCCTGGGTACCTTAGTTACATGATTGTGTCCAACCAACCGTTTAGCAAGAGCTTTCAATTCGTTGTCAGTGACGGTCGTGGAATAAGTAACACCAGCCTTTTTCTTGATCCCAAGAACCTCACTAATGTTGACGACATCCAATGACATCTCAATCCCCTCAATTTCAGCATGGATAAATTTTACAATCTTGCCGATGCACTTCGACCGGTCTCTTCTGTAGCGGTCGAAAAGAATTGATCGACGAGGGCAGGGACATGGAAGTCCTGATCGAAGGTAAAGAATGGCAGCAACCCCGTCTTGTCAAATCTCTTAATTAGATTTCTGCCAATTGCATCTTCTTTTAAATCTTCGAGGTCCATAAGAACGCCCGGTAAGAAGTGTTTAGTATTCTGAAAAAAAATTGGAAAGTTAGAACAACAAAAACAGATATGCGGTCACTAGCTAGATATTGCGGCAATTAGTACGTGATAACAATCATGCGGTAAGGAGACCACGGTAATACATACGGTCGACAACAGACTTGTTATACGGTCAACAACACGGTAAGAGAAATCTATGCGGTAAGACACACGGTCGACACACTTAGCAAGCAAATGAATAGACAATGAACAATGCGGTAAGTGTAATTCAAGCGGTCAACTTACTTGGGAAATATTTTTCAAAAACAATGAAACTTAAAAACTGAACAAAGAGGATCAAAACACACACAAACACTTTGTAGTGTGTGTACGCTTAGTAGAATGGATCAAAAAGTGAAAAGTTCAAGAACACCAAGAACATCATCAAGAACACGATGAAGATACTGTAGCCGAAACCCAGAATCAAGTAAATCAAGCCCAAAATTCGAAAAAAATGTGTGTATATCATCGAAAAATCCGATCAACTTCAAAAATGATAATAATTTCAACACATAATCAATCAAAATGCACGAAATCGAAGAAAAACGAAATGGGGGGGGGGCGAAATTCGAAAAAACCCAGAGAAGTAAATATCGTCAAAAATCATCAAAAAATCTTGAAACAACACATATTGAGATGTAGAATGTTATCCTATAACAAGAATCAAGCAACATACAAGCATGGAAATCATCAAGATCAACAATGGGAAGAATATGAAAAGTTTTTTTTTTTTTGAGAAACCCAATTAAAATAGCAAATATTCGAAAATTTCATCAAAAATTAAGAGATTTAAGAACTGAAATCATACCATTCGCGATTGATAAGGTGAGGGATGGAGAGAGGATGATTTCTTGAGGGATTTATCAGCTCTAGCCATGAATTTATAGAGAGAGATATAGAGAGAGAGTCGGACTTAGAGAGAGAGTGTAGAGAGAGAGAGAGTTAGAGAGAGAGAGTGGAGCAGAGAGAGTGGAAATGGTTTAAGTGGAAAGGGGTATATAGGCGGTTATGGGGATATGGAGAGGTGGAAAAGTGGGAAGTTAACTCTGCAGATCAGATATGACAGAGAAAAGAGTCCTTTTTGTTTTCAAATGAGAGCCAATGACGGCGGAGCAAAAACATTATAATGATTTGAAATAAATAAAAGCGAGGGAATAATGAAAATTACCTTAATGCCCTTGATGTAAACAAAATATCACTCCTAAATATCTCTAAGGTTAGAACACTTACCTGGAATCCATGCGTGCGGAAAAAAATTTACCGTTTGTGCGGTCGATACACTATGCGGTCGATCACTAGCGGTCGACAGATATTGAGGTAGTACTTTTAAAATATTAACACCTGGCGTTGATCTGTGCGGTCAACAATACATGCGGTAGGCATGAGTGATGACCAAAATACATTTGAGGTTGCCACCAGGCGGTCGACGCAATGCGGTAGATACAAGCGGTAACCTATAAACTTGTGGTCGACAATTAAATGATATTAGCTTGATTCGAGCGGTCGATGAAACGCGGTCGATTGAAGCAATGCGGTCGACAGAGTTGCTAGGTACCTACTTGTTTGAAGAAACTTGGAGAAACCAAAACATTAGTACAAAAATCATAAGGACAAGATATTTAGAGTTCTAGCATACCCATTTCTCCTCTGAGAAACCTAAACCTCTTGGAATCCAAAGCCTTGGTGAGAATGTCTGCAATTTGATTGTCAGTACTCACATACTCTAGATGAATGTTACCTTTTTCGACATGATCTTTGAGAAAATGGTATTTGATATCAATGTGTTTGGTCTTTGAATGCATCACAGGATTGTTGGACACAGCAATGGTAGATGTATTGTCACAATAAATTGGACAATTTTCTTCTTTGATTCCGTAGTCGACCAATTGTTGTTTCATCCAAAGCACTTGGCAGCAGCAGCTTCCAGCAGCTATATATTCAGCTTCTGTGGT
Organism: Campanula takesimana; assembly: GCA_026119855.1. Taxonomy (NCBI): domain Eukaryota; kingdom Viridiplantae; phylum Streptophyta; class Magnoliopsida; order Asterales; family Campanulaceae; genus Campanula; species Campanula takesimana. Next base: position 402,802 of record JAOWBW010000013.1, read on the forward strand.
AGATACGGAAACTGATGCTTGTTTCTTGCTAGCCCATGAAACGAGTCGATTTTGAGGAAATGACAAGTTCCACTTGTGCTTTTCCTGTCAATGGTACATGCTGCATAATCTGCATCTGAGTAACCTATAAGATCGAAATTCGAATCTTTGGAATACCAAAGTCCAAGGTTAATAGTTCCAGATAAATAACGAATAATACGTTTTACAGCAATAAGATGTGCTTCTCGTGGATCCGCTTGATAGCGAGCACAAACACAAACACTAAACATGATATCGGGCCTACTAGCAGTTAAGTAGAGAAGAGAGCCAATCATACCTCGATACAAGGTTTGATCAACCTTTTTACCTTTTAAGTCTTTGTCAAGCTTATTGCCGGTAGCCATAGGAGTGTCGTATGCTTTTGCATTTTCAAGTCCAAATTTCTTGATAAGATCTTTTGTGTACTTTGCTTGGTTGAGGAAGATGCCTTCAGCACATTGTTTAATTTGTAGTCCAAGGAAGAATGTCAATTCTCCCATCATGCTCATCTCAAATTTGCTTTTCATTAACTTTTCAAATCGCTTACACAACAATTCATTAGTAGAACCAAAAATAATATCATCGACGTAAATTTGAACAAGTAAAGTATGATCATGATATTTTGCAATAAATAAAGTTGTGTCGATCTTACCACGCTTAAAACCTTTTTCTAGAAGAAATTTTGATAGAGTATCATACCATGCCCGTGGAGCTTGTTTGAGTCCATACAAAGCCTTTTGAAGTTTGTAGACATGATGTGGAAATTTGGGATCTTCAAATCCGGGCGGTTGAGCGACATAGACGGTTTCTTGAAGTTCGCCGTTGAGAAATGCACTCTTCACATCCATTTGATAAAGCTTGAATCTCTTGTAAGAGGCATAAGCTAAAAATATCCTTATAGCTTCAAGTCGTGCAACGGGGGCAAACGTTTCGTCGTAGTCGATGCCTTCTTCTTGTCTATATCCTTGTGCAACCAGCCTAGCTTTGTTTCTTGTGATGTTCCCATTCTCATCCATCTTATTTCTAAACACCCACTTTGTACCAATCACTCCTTGATCTTGTGGTCTTGGAACTAAATTCCAAACTTTACACCTTTCAAATTGGTTGAGCTCTTCTTGCATAGCAACAACCCAACTTGAGTCTTGGAGTGCTTCATCAACTTTCTTGGGTTCAACTTGCGATATGAATGCGGTAAGTGCATCATAATTTGATCTTCTTGTTCGAACACCGGAGTGTAGGTCACCAATGATATTTTGAATTGGGTGATCTCTGACCTCGCGCACTTCATGTGGTAGGTCGGGTTGAGTTGATGGTTGTTGAAGATCTTCTAGTGGTTCATCATTTGTGCCATCCCAATCATAGGTAAGTTGAGGGATTGGTTCTTCAACATTGGGTGTTTCAACTTCAACTCCATTTGAGGTAGCAGCAGATGCGGTAGCTTCTGGTGCTTCATTTGAGGTAGGTGGAGGAATAGTTGAGGTAGAAGGATTTCCTTGAGTTGATTGATTTTGTGGTCGACTTGTACCTGTCTCATTAAGCTCAACAAAATCATCAGCAACATTTGGGGCCATATGTGGCTCAAAGAGAGAATGTTCATCAAAAGTAACATGGACAGATTCAACTATCTTAAGAGTGGTTTTATTAAATACACGAAAAGCTTTTGAGTGTTTAGCATACCCAACAAATATACCTTCGTCGGCCTTAGGAGCAAATTTACCTCGATGTTCTTTACCGTTGTAGAGAATGTAACATTTGCAACCAAATATCTTGAAATAGGCAATGTTGGGGGTTCTTCCTCTCCAAAGTTCATAAGGAGTCTTGTTGTAGGTCTTGTTGATGAGGGATCGATTTTGAGTGAAGCAAGCTGTGTTGACTGCTTCAGCCCAAAAATATTGAGGTAGCTTCGATTCAGCGATCATCGTTTTTCCTGCCTCAATCAACGTTCTGTTCTTTCTTTCCACAACGCCATTCTGTTGTGGAACTCCAGCAGCTGAAAAGTTGTGGTAAATACCATGGTCGTCACTGTATTGAGCGACGCCGTTGTTTTTGAATTCTGTTCCGTTGTCGGATCAAACACTGACGACGTCGTCTTCTTTTTGGGTTTGGAGCTGTCTTAACAGTGCGGTCAAAATTTCATAACAATCGTCTTTGGAGATCATCATTTCGACCCATGTATATCTTAAATAATCGTCTACCACAACCAATGTATATCTATTGCCTCCAATACTTGCGGTAGTGACAGGTCCAAATAAATCCATATGTAGCAGCTGCAAACATCTTGAAGTTGACGGAGTCGTCTTGCTGGAGAAAGACGATTTTGGTTGTTTGCCTAGTTGACAAGCTGAGCACTTTTCATCGTGGTGGTCAGCAACTTTGGGTAAACCACGAACCAAATTATCTCTACCAATCTTGGAGAGATACTTGAAGTTCAAGTGACTAAGTCGTTTATGCCAAAGCCAACTATTTTCGCTAACATTCTTTGCTACAAAACAGAGATTAGAAGAAATACAAGTAGAATTGAAATCAACAATGTAAACATTTTTCTTACGAATCCCTTTGAGTAAAGTGACGCCGGAGTTGCCATCCTTGATAAGACAATGAGTTGAAGTAAAGTGGCATTGCAATCCTTTGTCGCAAAATTGTGAGATTGAGAGAAGATTGTGTTTTAGACCGGTAACTAGAGAAACATCTTGGATTGTTATTTTTCCTTTTCTGATGACTCCATAACCGATAGTTTTTCCTTTGCTGTTGTCGCCAAAAGTAACTGCTGGACCTTTTTCATTACGGACACTTTCCAAAAGGTTGATATCTCCAGTCATATGCCTTGAGCATCCACTGTCGAGATACCATAAACTTGTAGTTTCATTGGAGTGGCCGGCCATTAGGCAGAGGACCTACAAAATAAACATTTAAGATCGAGGTCCCCTTTATTATTTTGGGTCCTAAAGATTAGCAGCTTTTGACAACCCACACTTGCCTCACAGAAGGTGGTTTAAACCTTCTAGGATTGGGTGTGAATCTTAAAAGACATTCAGCAGCCTTATGACCATAATCATCACACACAGAACAATGGTGGAAGCCACCCAACTGAGGGTTAACAAACTTCGTTGAAGTTTTCAGCACAACATCATTTACTGGTATGGACGAGGTCGCCTTTACAAAATTCATCCACTTGAACTTTGCCACCTTACCACTACCCGCGGTCGTTGGTTTTCTTGCGGTAGCCAACTTCTTAGATGCGGTCGACTGACCTTGCGGTAAGTTACTGCGGTAAGAGGATTCAGCGACCTTGCTGGTGCTTGCCGCAGCAGCAGGTTCATCCATGGCAATACCTTTCAACTTTGCCTTGCCAGTTTGCTTCTTAGGATAGACATAATTGAACACTAGTTTCTTCTTTGGTTCTTGTCCTACACCCTTTGAAACATGATGTTTAGCCTTCAACTCTTCCAAAGTTTGCTGGGTAAATTTCTCATCTCTTTCACAACAAGATGTACATTTAAAAGTTTGACTCCCAAGCCTTCTTTATCACCACTAGACTTTTGGGATTCTAATATTTGTTCCATAGTGACACGAGAATTGGTCCACTCATTAGTGATCCGTTTGAGGTCATTTATCTCAGCAACCAATTCATCGTTTTTAACTTTAAATATGACATTTTGTTCTTCTAAGAAACGGTTTCGATCAGTAAGAGGAGTCATGCTCTTGATCTGCTCCTTAAGGAGGGTGAGTTCAGATCTTAGTAGAGTTTTCTCCGTCTTAAGCTGGGAAATCTCTTCAGTTGAAAGTGCTAAAGCTTCCTTCATGCCAGCAAACTTACTAATTACCTGTTCAGCTTTCATAAACATCTTTTCTTGTTCGTCGGGAGAATTATCAAACTTGACTTGTGGAGTGGTAAGCAGAACTTCCTTCACATTGGGATTGTATTGAGCCTTCTTTGCTGCACTTACATCACATCTAGAAAATAGAAGATCGCCATTCCTTTGAACTGGAGTTAGGAATCCCTTTTCAGCAAGTTCATCAGCTGTATAGCTTATCCGTTTAGATTTTGCATTTGGTGAGCGACGATTTTTATTTTCATCCTCATCATCGGAATGAGCGACCAAACAAATGTGACCTTCTTCAGAATCCTCGTCGCTTTCATCAGAGTCTGACTCTATCCAGGTAGCTAACTCTTTTGTGGCAGAGTCCTCTTCAGCGACCATTCCCTTTTGCTTTGAGTATCTAGGAGTGAAGTTGCTTTTCTTCTTCATGTACTCGAATTTGGGAATTGGACATTCTGATGCGAAATGACCGGGTTTCCTGCAATTAAAACAAACGAGATCCTCTTTCTTCTTGGAGAAGTTAGAGTACTCTTTCTTACTTGTTGAGCTGCTCCTTGAAAACCTTGCAGGAGCTTTGCTTGATGATCCGGGCCTTGCTGACTTTCTGAATTTTTGAAATCTTTTCACGAACATAGCAAAGTCGTCGTCGTCCATATCTAGTAACTCAGATGTGGAGATTTTTGGATCTTCTTCTTCGATCACTTCTTCCTTTTTAGCGACCAACGACAAACTCTTAGTTTTTCCTTCCATCTCTTCAATGTTGTGGAGCTTGATGTCAAAAACTTTGAGATTGGCGTAGAGGCTTCTGAGAGACATATCATCTAAAAGCTTGGTATCTTCAAGAGTATTTCCTTTGTGAAGATATTGAGAACCAAGAGCAGCAAGAAAATTGACATTGATTTCTTTCTTGGTAAGCTTCTTTCCAAGTGCTGTATATGTACTTACAATCTCACAATAACGATCGTAAGTGGCTCTTAGTGATTCACCGGGGATCTTAGCGAAGTTGTTGAAACGTCTTTGAATTGCGAATCTTTTGCTTTCCTTGCACGCTTGATCTCCTTCGATGTAATCTTCAATTGCATCCCAAAGATCTTTTGCTGTAGCACATTCCATTATTTGTCGACGCTGAGACGTATTCAAAGTACTCGTGAGGATACTTTTTGCTTTCACATCCATTCCAACTAGTCTTTTCTCTTCATCGGTCCATTCAGCTTTTGGTTTCTTGATTGTTGGTATGGCATCATTGGTTTCTGGATCCGGATTAGCTTTCATTGGGAAGTATGGTCCAATGGTAAGACAATCACCAAGTTGCTCGTCCATGGAGTAGAACTGAGTTAGAATGCTGTGCTTCCATACGTCAAAGTTGTCTTCGTCGAACGCTGGAACGTGAGTGAAGTTCACCGTTGCCATAGTTTTCTGACTTGCCATTTTGAATCGGCACCCAAGCTGTTAAGCTTGAAAAACAGAGGTTTTATAAAGGTGTTTGCTCTGATACCACTTGTTGGTCCCAAAGACACAACAAGGGTATGAAAAGAGGCTAGAGGGGGGGGGGTGAATAGCCTATTTAAAATTATCAACCCTTTTTCAAAATTCAACCTTATGCTTACTATTGAGTTTTGTGGTCAAGTAAAAATCACTAGTTCAAAGTAAAATGCACAGCGGAAGTTTTAGATAAAACGAAGTAGAGTTGGTTTTGAAGTTAAAAACTGCTAGGTAAGCAAATAGTGCGGTCAGCAATATTGCGGTCGGCAATATTGCGGTCGGCAAAGATGGAGATTTGAAAGACTCAATTTGCGGTAAGCAATGCGGCAAGCACTGCGGCAAGATAACCTTGCGGTCAGCTATGTGCGGTCGGCAAAGGTTACAGACGAGGTAGGTTGAAAATGAAGTTTTGTGTCAGTGAGTGTTGGCAAAAGATAAGTAGTCAGAAGTAATAACTTAAGGAATAGGGAAGCAACAAACACAATTCACAGTCGTTTGATTATCTGGAAAGATCAAAACACTAAACGACAAACAGAGTCAATATGAACAATAAGAACAATAGAAAGTAAATTTGCAGAAAGTAAATGACACAGTGATTTGGAAAGGTTCGATCTGTTAAAAGATCTACGTCCTTTACCAAGATGGTCAGTCTTGGATTTTGAATGGAGGATATATTAATTCTCTTGAGTACAAATTACAAAGATGAAGATTTGAATTAATTCCTACTTTCTATGAAGAACAAATCCTAGACTTAGACCGGTGTATCCCTAATGATGCAATCTATGTGATTGATCAATCGGGGTGTGTGTGTGTAAAGAATCAAGAGCTCTGTATAATCTAAATGATTGAGAGCCTAATGAATCTTTAAGTGTTGCTGGGCTTGAGATTTGATGTTCTTGAAGGCTTGCTGGGGATCTTTGAAGATTTGAAGGCGAATGCTTGAAGATTCAAATGATTCTGGAAATCTTTGAGTATGATCTTCAATCACCAAGTATTTCGACAGCAATTTCTCTCTTTGAATCTCAGCACACTTTCAATGAAGAAAGTAAAGACTATTTATAGCCTTGGGTGAGAGAGATAGCTGTTGGAAGATGATGAGCTGTCACATTCTGATTGGAGCTCATATCTTTGTCTTGTAGTTGCAGAAGTTAGTGGGCAAGATGTACTATCTTGTACCAGACATAACGACCAAATTCAAATTTGAATTTTGCAACGATTAAATCAAACTTGTCGTTTCTTGGTCTTCACTTGGTTGTGTGATAGCTGGTCTGCGGTCAGACAAGATTGAGGTAACCATGTAATCAGCAAGGATTTTGGTCGTCAAAATCATGCGGTCGTCAAAAACCATGCGGTCGCCAAAAACCATGTGGTCGACAAAAACCTTGCGGTAGGCAGACTTAGCCATTTTCACCATATCAGCAGCAGCAGCATTTCTTCAAAATTTGAGGGGCTGATCTTCTAAGCCTAGCTAAACTAAAAAATGGATTTAACTAATGAAGTTGTAAAACTTCTTACAATAAAACCTAAAGTCCATAAAAAGTAAAATAAGGTTATGGGATCAATCAAATCTAGGTAATAGGAGTGGTTTATAATGTGCATACCCAACAGGTCCCCCTTGAGGTGTTTCAGACACATTAGGCATAGGGGATGAATAAGTGTTTCCTTCTCCTGTGAGGTCGAAGATAGTAGGAGCGACAGATGTTGGCATCATAGAAGACGTATGTCCCAATGATGATGTAGTTTGTGCATTCACTGTTGAACTCATGGGAATGAATTCATTGAACACTGAAGAGCCAGCACCAAAATCTAGGACTCGGGGACGTATAGGAGATACTGAATCCATCCTTTCAGATAAGGCCTGCTGCTCCTTCTGCATCTTTACCATGGCCTCAGCTATCAAAGATGTACTTTTCCCTGTTGATCCAACTGGTGCTTCATCTGGGTCAGCATATTCTTGAGCTCGTGATCAGGGCTGGGAGATGGTTGCTTCTTACCTGCCCCCAACGGTGGAGGAGGTGGCAACCCACTGGAAAGCGCCGCCGACGACTTTGGAGCATTGCCCCCAGATTGAGTGCTAGTGCCAGTAGTAGGGTTGGTTGACTTGGTAATGCCGAAGATCATAGGTTGAGTAGCCATTTCGAAGCGACAATTCAATAGATTTTTTTTTTTAAAACCAGGGCCCCTCGGTGGGCGCCAAACTGTTTTGGTAGAAAAAACAATGAAGTTTGATCTTAATTGGAGATCAAAATAAAGGAGGGACGGATGGAGTTTAATCTAAAGAATTGAAAGAATGGCTCAAAGATGTAACGAGGAAAGCCCTTGAGACAATAAGCTCGCCGGCACAAAACCTCGGGAGGTGATTAAGAGCACCTTCCTTCCCCAAACGGTTGTATTAATCACAGTAACTTTTGAGAACAATGGAGGTTTACAAGAGCTCTAGGCGTATGTGAGTGTGTGTTTGGTGTACCTCATGTCTTTATTTATATACACTTCTAGATAACAAAAAACTCTAATAATAAATAACTAACTATCCTATCAACCCGGGCCTCATCTCTTGACATGGTTGACGTGGTCAAAAGGCCTCATATGGCTGTTAAAATGATTTATCCCATGTGCTTAATTGCTGTTCACCACCTGCAAAATTATTATCGAAATAGTGAATAATCAGTAATGTAAAATATACCTGTCGTTCAAGGCGTTGCAATCTTTGAAGGGAGTGGAAGGTAGACACATCTTGAAATTTTACCCACAACACTCTGTCTATTTTTTTTTAATTTCAAATGCTGTGAACCCAAAAAGCAAATGGTTGGACCCTTCCTTTTCCCTCATTTGTTTCCAAATAATGAATGTTGGGCTTTTCCAATTCATGTACCTGCCAAAAATGAGAAGAGAAAGGTAATTAAAAACATTAAATTGCAATAAATTAAATTTCAGTTTTTTTTTTTGTTTTTGGAAATTGAAAACTAAGATTCATTAGAAAGAGAAATGTTAGAAGATTAATTATGTTTGGACGTGATCACGCTTAAAAAGATGTAGTCTTCTTGAAATTTTGAGAGAAAATTCATATCTAGAACTTCAGACTCAGTTTGTTACTAAGCGTGATCACGCTTAATGAAAACTAGTCTTCTTGAAAATTTTCACTAACTTAACCACTTAATGACTAAACAAAAACACAAAAGCATGAAATGAAATCCTTGGCTGCTTCCCAAGAGCGCAGCTTTTTAACGTCGTTATGCTCGACATTATTTGTGCCCTTTAATTTGTAGAAAAATGAGGCATTCTCAAGTTAACTTGTTCGACAAAAGACACATTTTTTTTTTCTTGAAAAAACTTTAAACGGTTCCCATTCACTTTAAGAACCTTGTTTCCTTCCATACTTTTGATTTTCACGGCTCCATTAGGATATACCTTTGTAACAACGAACGGACCAAGCCATTGAGAACAAAGCTTACCTGGCATGAACTTAAGGAAAGAATCATAAAGTTGTAATTTGTTACCCCTAAAAATTTCTTCCTCGGGCTCGAATTATTTGAGAACATCTTGACTCTTTCATCCTTCATCTCTAGATTATGAACCATGGGTTGAATTTTTTTTGAAGATTTTAAAATCTCCATAGCTTCAACCACCTCATTCTCAATTTCCAATTCATCATGCATACAAAACCTTTCAACTCCAAAATCTTCATCAAAATTCTCTCTCACATTTTTTATTGAATCTACGAGAGAGATATCGATTGCCACCTTTCAAGATCGTCCTTTTCTTCATTCGTAAGTTATGCCAACCTACTAGGAAATGGAGGGATATGCTTATAAGGAGTACTTGATAGCAAAGGTGAAGATTTTACCTTCTCTTGACTTCTTGTCTTTTCCTTCTCAATTTCTTCTCCATCTCTCTCATCTTGATGTTCATTGATCTTTTAGGGAGTAGTAAGTCCATTCTCTACCACTTTACCACTTTGTAGTATTACGGAACTTACATTTTCCCTTTGATTAATCTCAAGTTGAGATGGTAGCTTCCTCGAACATTTTTCTTCCAATTTACTAACTGAAGTGGCTAGCTGGCTCATTTAAGTCCCAAGATTTTGGATGTTAACCCCTTGTCTCTTGTTGGAACTGTTGATTAGAGATTGCTAGGGCCTTCACGATGTCTTCCAATAATATTCCCGAGTTTAAAGTTTAAGTAGTTGTAGGTGGTAGTTGACAATTTTGTTGGTGGTATCCTTGTGGTCTTCCTTGCTTATTATAGCTAAAATTCGGATGATTGATCCATCTTGAATTATAACTATTATAATAAGGATCTTACTGGGGTAGTCCCAAAAATCCGCCCGTTACATTGACTTGTGAGATTTCTTCTTGCATTGTTGAATACCTATCCATTGAATATCTAACCATTGGTTGAATTCCATGAACTGGAGCTCGAGGTACCTGTCCCAAAACAAACTTTTCCACCAAAGAAGTCAAAGCATCCAATCTATCAAATGAACTCATATTGAGGTGAAAGGGATAAACTATAAAAATAAGTGAAAAGAAAACTCTTTTTTTTTTTTTTTTTTTTTTTTTGTTGTAGAAGACTCTTTCAACTCAAGGGTGATCACGCTTAACTTAAAAGAGTGATCTACAATTATTTTTTATGTACAAATCAAAAGAAATTAAATCAACACCGTTCCCCGAAACGACGCCAAATTTGGTGGGTCGTTAAACCGTCAAAATAATTTTCTCCTACTTATAAAAACGAGTATAGTGATGAGTAGGGATCGTATCCACATGGAACGTGACTAATTTATTTTGAGGTTCTAAAACTAAGAATTACTAAATGGGGGATTTTCGATTGGAATTTAATCAAGAACTAAACTTAACAACTATAATTAACTAGAAAAAGAACATAGACTAAAAATAACTAAATTGCAAGAACCGAATAATTAAAGAAAATCAATACGACAATTCTGATTCAAGGGTTATGAATTTCAGCTATGTTATTGATCATAGGCTAACAAAATATATTCTTGCAATTCAAGTATTCAACTTTAAAGACAAATTCAATCCATTTGAAAAAGTCTTACATTTCCCTATCTTAATTCCCTAAGCCTAGCACCCAGGAAATCTTACCATTGCATAAATTTCTCTTGGAAATAGTTGAAACTAATTCTAATAGTCCGGATATTCTACAACTACTAAAATTAGTATCATAAGTTCAGATTGCCAAACTTGTTTCCACAACAAATTCAAGCTAGGCCAACCTTATTTCCCAACAAATGTAAGCCTATTATTGCTCTCAATTTCACTCATTCAAGCCTCTCCGGATGAAATTCGTGAGCGGTAGGAAAACACTAACTAAATGAGTTGTCAATTCAGTCAGTTAGTGAATTCCATAAGAATAAACCGATGAACTTATGAATTAATTGAATTAAAACAAGAATAAATTAAAAATATAGCCTCACAATAACATAATCAAAATAAAAACCCTTGAATTGGAAAAAGAAGACTTAGCTAGACATGGAGTTTATCAACATCTTCAATATTCTTGCTCCTTGCAATTGCTTAAAATTAAAGAAAATAAAACAAAAGATAGAGAGTGTTTTTTTTTTTTTTTTGGGAGGAGAAGGGAAGAAATCGCTGCTCTTCTTTTCTTGGAGTGGAGAACGTGTTTTTTTTATTGCAATGATTCTCTCTTTTGTAGTTGTAGAAGAGAGAAAAGCTAGCCCTTTTGCATTCTCAACTTCCGCTTCATTGAAGAACAAAAAAATAGAGACTTCATTGTGAATCTTTGGCCTTCAAATTTACGGCATTCTTTCACTCTTCTTCTAAGCTACAAAAAAAATATGTCACATTGAACTTCTACAAAAATCCACTTTTAGCCTTCTTTTTACTCTCATCCATCACTTCTATCCCTACATCCAAAAGATAACAAAACGGGTTAAATAAATGCATTACGTAATTTAAATGAAGGGAAATAACACAATAAAATATCGATAAATAAAGATATATCACTCGCCCTTTAAGGTGAATAAAGCGTCAGGATAAAATCACAAAGTCACAATACATAATCAATAATTTAGAGCAGAGCCGAGTGAAGTTTTGAGGTGTTGAGCTCGAGGTCGTCTATAGTTTGTCGAGTTCGAGCTTTTTTTTAAAGCTCTAGCTCGAGCCTATTTGTTTATTTAAATTTGAGTTAAATCGAGTTTCGAGCTGTTTACGCGAACAACTCGAGTTGATGTCGAACTCGAGTTTTAATGATTCAAAGAATAAAAAAGCCAAAGGAAGTGAACACACCACAGAACTTTGTTAACTATTTGCCTCAACGAATATGATACACGCTGAAATGAATATTAAATATGATGCAAACCAGACCACTCAAGCTTGATAACCGAAGCAGACCGTATGGTTTGGTTCGACTCGGTTCCAAACCGCGGTCTGGACTGAACCGCGTGCACCCTTAGAGTCGAACATGATCGACTCGATAACAAAACGATCTTGACAACTGGTTCGAACTCGAATCGAGTTACATGTCGAGCTTTCACGAGCCGAGCCCGAGCAAACTCAAGCAAGATCGTATTTTACAACCCTAATCGATTAAGACGAATCAATTATCAGTTTTTTTGAACCCAGATCTTTTTTACTTGCCAAAATAATTGCCTATTTTTTTCTAGAAAAAAAATGCTTTCTCTCAAAAGAAGGTTTGTATTTTATTTTTTTGAACATTCATGACCAAGGTAATACCACTATTTACGGCTACACCTCATTTTCATCCATGATAATATATTGATGTTGGATCACCAATTATACACGATATGGAAAAAAATCTTTTCAATTTTGCGCTGCAGCGTAAGTATTTAATTGAAATGATGTACTCCCTCCGTCTCGGAGTAAGAGTCATACCCCTTATTTGTACGCTTATTAATAAATAATGGAAGTGATGTAAATGTTGTGAGTGTAAAAGTAAAGTAGGAGAGAGAATGAGTGAGAGAGAATAGTGAATTGATTGGTGTTGTGAGTATAAAAGTAAAATATGAGAGAGAATGAGTGGGATGAATAGTAAAGATTCTTTGCCATTTTAGGAATAAGACTCTTACTCTGGGACGTACCAAAATGGAAAGTAGGACTCTTACTTTGGGACGGAGGGAGTACTTCATATGAACTAGTTTTATATTTGAGCAATGCTAGGGGCACAAAATAAATTCACAAAATCTTGCTCATAACATGAGGTGGCGATATTTTATTGGTTGCATCGATAATGGACCCGCCACACTCTAATTAAAAACACCAATAAAATCTTGACACTTAAGATTTTGTGAGCATGTTTTTGTGACTTTTTTGTGCCCTAGTATTATTCTTTATATTTATAGTGTTTTACCATTGTTTTTAGCTTTAAAACACATATTCCCTCTACCATAACCATAATGAATATTGTACTTTTTTTGTCGATCTCAAAATAAATATCACATTTTTAATTTATGAAACAATATTAATGCATTTTTACCGTCGAGCACACTCCTTAAAGGGTTACAAGATTTAATGCGACATTTATACATATAATATAGTAGAGTTTGTTACCATTTATACAACGTGCTGTGGATATATAACGTGGAATTCCACTTGGTGCATGTGGCTTAGTAGAATTTTGTTATGTTAATTGATTACTATCTTATGCGAAATTCAAAATTTAAAATTCAAAATTTTAACCATCAATAATAAAATATTATGCCATAAGTATTGATCCTCCATCTTGAAAAATAATTTAACTTTTTTATTTTTCTGATAATCAATACTCCCTCCGTTTCAAAATACATGACGTTTTAGGTGTTAGTGTTTGTTCCAAAAAACTTGACGTTTTACTAATTCCAAGGAATATTTACTCTTCTTTACCTATAATAGCCCTATTCATTAATTGCAAGCTGTTTCTTGTGTAAACATTTAACTGTCTAGGGATTTGAAATCTGTTAGGGGCACAAAAGTCTATTTAATACTCCATCCGTCTCAAAATAGATGTCGTTTCAACCATTTCACACATATTAAGAAATACAATTAATGTATGTAAAAAAGTCTTATATACCCCTAAAGTAATTCAATTACCTAGGCAATTAAATAACTGTTTAAGAGATAGTCCACTATCATTAATAAGGGTAGAGTTGGTATACAACAACAAAATAACATTGAAAATAGTAAAACGACATGCATTTTGAGACAAAAAATAACTCTCAAAACGACATCTATTTTGAGACGGAAGGAGTATGTATTAATTGTATTTCTTAATATGTGTGAAGAAGTCTAAAACGACATGTATTTTGAAACAGAGGGAGTATGATTGAACATTGATTATATATATGATTGTGTGTGCGAAAAATAAATTATATTGATGAAACTCTAAAATTTATTGAGGATTAATGATCACCGTTGGAAATACCAACAATTACAACACAGCTCAATGCTAACTCAAATTAAAAATCTGAAAACATAAGTAAATAAATTAATGCATTTTTTCATATAAAGTTCAAACCAAACCATGTTTTTAGTTAATGAATCGCTACCTCATTATGATGGCGATTATCACTTAATTATTTTTGTAGTCGACAGTGATTTCTTCAGCTTGTGAGCCTCGGTTGGTATCTTGACATCGGTGGCTAAGCCTAGAAGTTTATAAACCCATATACTCCCTCTGATCCAAAATATCTGTCACTTTTGATCAATTTTTTGGGTCCAAAATAACTGTCACTTTTGGTTCAAGACAATTAGAATTCGTAATTTACCCTTACATTGGAAGTTGTTTTACTTTATTAATTGACTTAGGTAGTATAATAATGTAAGAAAGATGAACAATAAATAAGGGTAAACATGGAACTTTCACCATTAATATGCCGTAATAATTGCATTTCTTAATCTTTGTGAAAAGTCAAAAAATGATAGCTATTTTGGACCGGAGGGAGTAACATACAAAATGAGGTGACGATAATTTATTGGTTGCATCGATTGTGGACCCGCCACACTCTAATTAAAAGCACCAATAAAATCTTGACACATCATTTTGTGAGCTAAGTTTTGTGAGATTTTTTTGTGACTTTATATTTACTCATCTTAGGTCACGCGTATCTCCAAAAGTCCCCTATCTATTCAAAGGATTCTCTTCGTTATTTTTTTTTAAAAAAATGCTTTGGACTTTAGAGTTTTTTAGTTATATAAAAAACTCATAAATATTTACGAAATTATCAAAGTTTCATAATATAAATACACGTTGCTTAAAAAGACCTAACTACCCTTTTTTGTTCGCTCTTATATTTAAATATAAGACTACCAGTCTGCTCCTATATTTAGGGCATAAGACTAGTTAACCTCTTCTAACTGAAGAATAAGAATAATTTGTTTTAATATTTTTTAAAAATATTATTAAAAAATATCATATTTTATTAGCAAGTGCGCTCATATACTTAATTATAAGAATATTTCAACTCTTATACTTGAATTTATTTTTATAAAATAAAAAAATAAAGAAAAAAAATAAAATAAAAAAGGGTTTTAACTTTGGGACAAATCATTTTCCCTCAAATGCCTTACTAAATTGAAATGCTTTGAAAATTTCTATGAAGTAATATATTATAGTGCATGCAATATGCAGTAAGGTAAATTATGATACGACATCATCAATTCTGCCGTCTGCCACCACCGGTGACTGATGTCGCCTAATGCCCTCGATCGCCGGACTCCGGACCGCCGGTCGCGCCTACTACCACCATCCATGCAGTATTATATACAATTATGCAGTATTATATCTAGTTATGGAGGAGATTACACAATAATAGTATTTGATTACTATAACATGTTGTGAGAAACTTTCGGTACATTATGATACTATTTTAGAACTTCCCGTCACTGCTCTATATCATACTAGAGCTGTAGAGCACGACGCACTAGTCAAGACGCCTAATAACAAGTAAAAATAAACCATGGTGAACCCATGACTATAGTCCACGAATACTCTCCAGATCTTATAAATATTGCACTTTGACTAGTCAACATCTTTTTTAAAATTTACTTTATTTGATTATATATTTATTTTTCTATAACTAAATAATAATTAAATTATTTTATATTTAAAATATATGATATTCTTATATAGGAACAAACAAAAATATACAATATTTTTTAATGGGAAAGGAAGAGTATGAACCAAGCCAAAATGATGGTTTTGAGATACTAAAATAGACCAATATTTAAATCTAGTTGGAATAAGAATCCGACTCCCATAGGTTTGTACTCACTCATACTGAGTTCCTGAATAATACACCCTCTTTGTCTGTTTTTCGGGAAGTTTGTACTATTTTAATTTTCATGTTAACATATGTTAATTTTGATTATATATTTGTGCTAATCCAGTGATTAAAATATAAAAAATTATTCGTAAAATCACTTAATGATTTATCAATTATACAGTATTCTTAGAATTTCACTAGGATAATTAAATCGACATCAGTGTATACTTTACGTTCATTTGTGTTGACTATTAAAAGTTGAAAGGAGATGATATTTTTGAGAATAGGGAGTATTCTTCAGTGAGTGTGTTTTGGGGGAAACTAGTTCCTCCATAAGTTATAAAAAGACTTATTTTTACCCTTAACCCTAAACCTGAAACCCTAAAACCTAAACCTGAAACTCCAAACCCTAAATCTTAAACCCTATAAAAATAGGACTTTTTATAACATATGGAGGAACTAGTTTCCCCCAAAAAATCTCTTCGAGTGTGTTTTGGGGGAAACTAGTTCCTCCATAAGTTATAAAAAGACTTGTTTTTTACCCTTAACCCTAAACCTGAAACCCTAAAACCTAAACCTGAAACTCCAAACCCTAAATCTTAAACCCTATAAAAATAGGACTTTTTATAACATATGGAGGAACTAGTTTCCCCCAAAAAATCTCTTCGAGTGTGTTTTGGGGGAAACTAGTTCCTCCATAAGTTATAAAAAGACTTGTTTTTTACCCTTAACCCTAAACCTGAAACCCTAAAACCTAAACCTGAAGCTCCAAACCCTAAATCTTAAACCCTATAAAAATAGGACTTTTTATATAACATATGGAGGAACTAGTTTCCCCCCAAAAATCTCTTCTTCAGTTACCCGAAGATATAGCTCTATGTAACTATGTTTCAAAAAGCTTATCAAACTCAAAACACTAGAAGCGATGTACGCAATATTGATCATCCATCGTGAAATATAATTTCACTTTATAATTTTTTCGGATAATCAATATGACTGAACATTGATTATAAATATGCATGTGTGTGCGAAAAATAGATTATATTGATGAAACTCTAAAATTTATTGACGATTAATGATCACCGTTGGAAATACCAACAATTACAACACACCTCAATGCTAGCTCAAATTGAAAATCTGAAAACATAAGTAAATAAATTAATGCATTTTTCATATAAAGTTCAAACCAAACCATGTTTTTAGTTAATGAATCGCTACCTCATTATGATGGCGATTATCACTTAATTATTTTTTGTAGTCGAGAGTGATTTCTTCAGCTTGTGAGCCTCGGTTGGTAACTTGACATCGGTGGCTAAGCCTAGAAGTTTATAAACCCATATAACATACCAAGTTACATCAATTTGCCACCACTCAAGTCCTTGTTTAGCCGAAAATTCAAATGCATGGTGATTGTTATGCCAACCTTCCCCAAATGTAAGCATTGCTACCCACCTACACATTTCATCCACCAGTTATATATATACGAACATACACATATACTTATACATACATACATACATACATACATATATACATATTTAGATAGATATATTGGTACGGTAAAAAAGTGAGAACTTCATTTCGGGACTACCAGTTATTCTTGGATAGATCGTTGGTGGTCCATACTCTGTTTCCCCATTTATGGGTAGCTGAATTCACTAGAAACGTCATGTGGTACACTCACCGTCCTCACTCCCTGCATTCAACAAAATTAATTATTAATTTTAGGGCTTAAAAAAATTACTGGTTGTAAAAAAAAAAAAAAAAAAAAAAAAAAAAAAACACTTACCATTCCCCAAACGAGGTAGGGAAATCCACCAAGCGCATACAATAATAGTCCAGATGCCAATATATGAAGCTTATAAGTTTTCCTAAGAAAGACATAGAAAGGCTGCTTTTTCAAATCCTCCACGTTATTCCGGTCCTCAAGCTGAAAATTAAGTAGCGAACAATCCAAGTTAATTTCATAAATCCTTTTTATCACAAATTAATAACTAATGTAAATATTTTAGTTTTTTTTTTTTTTTTTTTTTTTTTTATGTATGATATCTTATTCATGTTATGTACTTATTCCCGTCTAAAATAGTTGCCGTATAGAAAGAAAAAAATGTTTAAAATAATTGAACAGTGCAAAAGTGACATTTATTTTAGAGCAAAGAGTGTACTAATTAATTAATGTATACATTAGTACATACCTTTTTAACAAGGTATTCGTTACTGAAGAGCCATCCCATGTGACTAAACCAAAACCCTTCAATAGGACTATGTGGATCTTTAGCAGAATCAACATGCTGATGGTGGTACCTATGTATACTCACCCAATAAATTGGATCCCTCTGTAATAATAAACCAATTAATTATTAATTAATTTGGAAGATTTAATACCAATATACTGGAGTATGTAATTACTCCTTCCGTCTTTAAATGAATATTCAAATATTAATTCAAGCGACATTTGCTAAAAAGTTGAACTCAAGCATTTTTTGTAACATAAGTATAAGTCCGAACATCAATATCCTTCTTAATGATAACACCATATTATATAGTAAGCCTAAGTACGAATGTTGTATGTGAGAAGAAGGATTTAGTAACTTTCTGAAAATATAACATTCATTTTTTAGATATAAAATTTAAAAATAAACATTCAATTAGGGACGAAGGGAGGGAGTAATAATTAAGAGCAGATACCTGAACAGCTAGAGCTCCACAGTAAGCATAAAGGTACTCGAGCCATTTGGGAAAGTTGAAACTCTTATGCGTGAGGTTTCTATGGTAGGAGAGAGTTATACCAGTGCCGGTGATGAAAGCCAAGACGGCGGCAACTCGAAAGGCGGGCCACGAGAAAGTTGAGGGGGCAAATGCACATAAAATATGGAGGGATGAAATCCCAATAATCATCTCCATATCAATTATTTTCCATCTCCAACGTCGACTCTCGTACGAGGACTTCTCCTCAGACCCAATGGATGAAGCTGTAACCATTTTTTTATTTACTCTTTTTAATCTCACTTTACTACTTCAGACTTCTAGTCGAAAGTAACGTGTGTAGCCTTGAAGGTTGCCCAATGCTTTTATAGCGTCACTGGAGTGGTCTAGTCAGGCCGGTATTTTTTTTTATTTTATTTTTTTGGCGCAAAATGTCTCGCATCGCAATGTCTACTAAGAAAGTTATTATGTTGGAACAGTGTTCTAAAAATCGCCGTGTGGCCTGGACCTAGCGCATAGAGCGTCAAGGCGGAGCCGAGAAATTACACAAAAAAATACTGTTCCAGAGTAAGAGTCCTACATTCTATTTTTGTACGTCCCAGAGTAAGAGTTTCTTTCCTAAAAGAATCTTTACTATTCATCTCACTCATTCTCTCTCCTACTTTACTTTTATACTCACACTAATCAACTTACTATTCTCTCCCATTCATTCTCTCTCCTACTTTACTTTTACACTTACATCACTTCCACCATTTCATAATTAGATTTTATTTTGTAACACATATGTATAGAAAAGTAATAATTCAAACCCGTGTACAAGCGTATGATCCCAACCCATGCTCCACTCAAAATCTGCCATGTGGCACCGACTCATTGGCCCAATATTTTTCCCCAGAAAAAAATCCGTTTTTTTTTTTTTAGTTTTTTTACTCCATCCGTCCCAAAATACATGTAGTTGGGTTGAAATTTGTCCCAAAATGTTTGTAGTTTTGCTTTTATCTAGACATCTTTGACATTGTTTGTCAAATATACCCATATTTATCTTATTTATGATGGTAGTTGTCATTGTAAAAGCATTTAATTGTCTTGGTACTTGAAATATTTCAAGGGTAATTTAGTCCATTAGACATGCACTAATTGCTTTTCTTAATTTGTGTGAAAATCCTAAAAATACAAATATTTTGGGACGGAGGGAGTAACTTTTTTTTCGTTTGCCAAAAGTAATACTTAGTACAACTAAATGTAACAATTGTGTTACTTATAAAGTAATATTGTTTATAAGTAAACGTAACACCAGTTTTTTAAAAAAATAGCTCATTTTACTCAAGATCTAAAATACACTTAAAATGTACTCCCCCCGTCCCACCACAAGTGAGACTAATTTCTTTTTCGGTCCGTCCCACCACAAGTGAGACTGCCCAAAATGAAAATGTTTTAATATATTTATATTCAACCAACCCCACTATTTAACCCCACTCATTCTCTTCTTCATTTTCCACCACACAATTTATTCAATAAACACTACTATTTACCACACCCATTCTCTTCATTTTCTACCACACATTTACTAAATTTTCTTAATTATTGTGCCCACAATTCTAGTAGCACTTGTGCTGGGACGGAGGGAGTATATCGTAGCAAAAAATAGCAACCAAATAATAATACAAGTTTAATTTAATTCATATTTAATATTTAAAAAAGTTACTGCGATAATAATTAAAGGGGAATCGAAAAAGTCATCAAATAATAATTGGTGAAAATTAATAAAAGTTTAATGTGAATTCAGTACAAAAATCATTTAATGTTGTTTTTTCAAAAGGACATTCATCACATGGGCTAGATACATGATCTCTTGGTTTTACTGTTTGTTCTGAATTTGCAGCATTATCAGTTGGGTATTAGTTATCAAATTCCTCTCTCTCATTTTTGTAAAATTTTGGTACGAGTTTTGGAAATCTTTAATGAGATGAAGAATGCAGGTCTGATGTCGGCTGATCACTTAATGTATCAAATGTTCAAGTTGTAGAACTACTGACAAAGTATGAATCTACCAAGTATTTGTTAACCAGCTTAAGAACGTGGTTTTTTTTTTTTAACGATGTTCGGCCTCTGGTTTCGATTAATGCGATGGGCTGAAGTACATAGCACCCCGTTTCCCGCTCATGGTGACTAGGTACATTAATTGTAACAGTGTTTATACATAATTGTAACACATATGTATAGAAAAGTAATAATTCAAATATATTTACACTTTAGAACTAAAAACACTTGTGTTAGTAACATTGTAAAAATAAGAAAGTATAACGATAATTACATTTAGTTATTGTTAGTGTTACACGTATTTATAGTTAGTATTACAGTTGAATCATCAATATATTATCATATTCTAAAACACATAATTAAATTACAATCGAGCAAGAATCTAGGTGTAAAACAACCTATAAATTTTGATGATGTCAACTCATATACAGTTACATAAAGTATCGATCTTAATCCCCTAAAATCTCACTCATGTAAGATTTGATTGTTTATAGCAGCACCATGAATATTCAAACAACCTATAAACTTTGGTATGTTGTATGATTTCTAAGTCTTCCTTTCCGTTGTTTTTTCTAGGCACCTGATTTTTATCACTTGCAAAGGTACCGGTCCATGCATGCGCTTGAGCCTGGATATAAATACACGTGAGTTCTCCAAACTACAAGTACTCTATATTAAGCTCATCAAATACTTCCACTTTTTGCAAAATAGAGAGAAAAATCTCGTACCAAAATTTTACAAAAATGAGATAGAGGAATTTGATAACTAATACCCAACGGATAATGCTGCAATTTCAGAACAAACAGTAAAACCAAGAGATCACGTATCTAGCACATGTCATGAATGTCCTTTTGAAAAAACAAAATTAGAATGATTTTTGTACTGAATTCACATTAAACTTTTATTAATTTTCACCAATTATTATTTGATGACTTTTTCGATTCCCCTTTAATTATTATCACAGTAACTTTTTTAAATACTAAATTTGAATTAAATTAAACATGTATTATTATTTGGTTGCTATTTTTTGCTACGATATACATGAAGTGTATTTTAGATCTTGAGTTGCCAAGGCTCTCATCTATACTCAGAGTGATGGCCCGTTTCACCCCTAGATTCTTGAACTAAAACATCCTCCAAAATACGTAATTGTTGTCTAGTAGACCGATCGGCAAGTTGAAGGGTCAATGTGGTGGGTTTTAACTCAGGCGAGCGTAACTCAAGATACATGTGATATGGCAATAAATTAATGCTAGCGCCAAAATCCAACATCGCCTTCACCTTAGTAGTATCCCCCAAAGAAATGAAAATTGTGAAACTTTGATGTAAAGACGCAGTGGAATGATAAACAATAATTGATCGAAATCAACTATTCTCCAAGGGATAAGTATTCCCAAAAGAATTTCGATGAAATTCTTGAACAAAGAAATAAAGGAGGTTAAAGAGGGATAAATAATTGCTAAGCAATCAAATTTTATTGAGAATAATCTAATTTTCGGAATACAACTTGAGGCATATTTTATAGTGCCCATAAAACTTAAAAAACAATCCTAAACCTTCTAGAATTAACCCTAGGACTTAAAAACTAGTAAATTGACTCAATATATATTCTAGAATCCTATAAAATTAACCTACTAAAAATAATGACGAAAATAATAAAAATACTAATTAAAATACTAATTAAATCCTAACAAATAATAAAATACCAATATAATTATAATATTTGATATAAGTATATTCTCGTATTGCATCATTCACCACCGCTTCAAAAGATCTCGTCCTCGAGTTCGTTCTTGAATCTTGAAGTCGTCCACTCCACTTGAAAAGATATTTGGAATAAACTCTTACTTTCCCGAGCCTCAAAAATTTTGACTCGCGTACTTAATAAACATCAAATGTGACATGCGTACTTATGATTGGCAAGATTTTTAGACTAATTTTTTAACCCCCGTTAAATTTTTAACGGCGTTAAAAATTAGTCTAAAAATTAGACTAATTTTTAAAACAACACTCCCTCCCCTCTCCTCCATCTAATTCTACACAGGCACAGAAACATTCTCACTCTACTTTCTCTCCACCGCTTTCTCTCTCTACACAACCCACTTCCGGCGAACTTATTCCCCATCTCCGGCGATCCCTTCGCTCCCTTCCTTCTCCGCGACGTCTTCTCTCCCCTTTCTCCGGCAACGTCTTCGCTCCCCTTCCTTCCGCCGCGACACCTTCCCCTCTTTATTTCCGGCGACCCCCTCCCTCCTCACCTCCGTCGGCTTCCCCTCTCCGTTGGCCCTCTCTTCTTTCTCTATCTCATATTCCAGCCCGCCTCCCCTCCCTAGCTCTAACGAACCTCTTTTCACCAGACCAAAGAACTTCCGTCCATATCTGGATCACCAGCGATCATTCCCGTACCCGACACTTTCCTCCACCCCCTTTCCTTCTTCTAGATCCACCCTCTCCCGTCCTCTCTGTCACCTTGCAACAGCCGCTCCATTGATCGTCTCCTTCTTTTTGGTCGTCTCTGCATCTCGAACCCATGATTGTGCCGGCGATATTCTCAACCACATTAGCTCTCTCCAGGCGCCTTTGCATCCTTGCCTCTGTGGATCTAGTAAAGGTTGTTGATAATAAATAACTAAACACAAGAATCGAATCTGATTTTAATATAGCAATGGCAAATCACGAATCACAAATTTTGGTTTGGTTCATATTTCGGCTGTTGTGATTTCAAATTCGAATCTGGTATTGATTTTTTTTTTTTTTTTTTAATGTTGGCGATGAAAATTTAAAAAGCACAATTCCGGATTCGTTCAAATTTCTTGATTTTGTGTGTAATATAGATCGGCTCAGAATGGGTTGTGGATTAAAAGCAAAGTCTAAAAGTTTGAATTGATGATATGAGTTTCTTGATTTCTTTGTTTTCGTTGGTTTGTTGAAAACCCAGATATTGTTGTTGATGTTTTATTCTCGTGGTGATGGTGGTGATATGATGATGATGGTGGTGGTGGTGGTGGTGATATGATGATGGTGGTGGTTGTGATATATGATGGTGGTGGTGGTTGTACTGGTGGCGGGTGCATCTGTGTAATGGTTGTGGGTTTGATTTTTGTTGAATAAGGAAACGCTGTTAAAAAAATAACGCATGTTATAAATAATTGACGGATGAGTAGTTCATTGGAGTGTCACGTTATGTTTTTAAACTGGTGTTAAAAAAGTGGTATCAAAATTTTCAAAACATTAAGTACGCAACCCACATTTGATGTTTCCAAAGTACGCGAGTCAAATTGATATATTGCACGAGGTACGCGTGTCACTTTTGCAATAAACTCGTGCTAATTTCCTGTCAAAACGCATTATTCTCGGCCAAGCAGGTGACGTGGTTTGCCCAATCCTTCTAGGTCCGGGCGGGTCTTCTGTGCAGCCGCCGCACGGAGCCGTACCTTTTTTTTTTTTTTTTTTTTTTGCCACCCCCCAACTTTTTTTCCTCCCAACTAAAGTAATACTTATTATAATAAAATTTAATACTTTTTTTAAAAAAATGTAACAATTTTTTTTAAATGTACCACAATTTTGCGGTAATAGATTAAAGATAACATAAAGATTGACAACTAAACTAAAATCACACTTTTTATAAAGGAATGTAACACTCTTTTTTTCAAATGTAACACTTTCTATTTCAAAATTAACATAAGATTGACAAACTAAACTATGTTACATTTTATAAAAAACCGAATGTAACATTTTTTTTCTCAATTGTAACAGTTTATAATCTTAAATGTAACAATATATCTGAATGTAACAATTTTTATTGAGAAAGTAACAATTGAGATACAAGCCCGATTATATACATGAATTTTTTACTCATTTTTTAAACATTTACTAAATAAAAGTATTACATTCATCTATATAGAAAATTTATAATCATATATGCACTCTGTTAACACTTCAATATATACTTTTTTCTAACCAAAAAAACTATCAAACAATTTAATTTTCTTGTAAAACTGTTGTTACATTTGACAGTAAAAAGTGTTACTTTTTTAAGATGAAACTGTTACTTTTATCAGTACAGAGTGTTACATCTCAGGTGACGAGCAGCTCAATTTTTTTTTGTGTGTTAAAAGTACTCCCTCCGTTCCCAGTAAGTTGCAACAATTTGCCATTTAGGGCATTCCACTTAAGTTGCAACAATGCCAAATAAGGAAACTCTTTATTACTTTTATAATCCTCCACCCTTCCCTCTCTTCCTCCCAACCACTCATTATTCTCCCTCATTCTCTCTCTTTTCTCCCAACCACACTCGTTATTCCCCTTTCTTTAATTTTTGTGTTTCCCATTCCATGTTGCAACTTACCCGGAACGGAGGGAGTATGTTTTTTTTTTTTTTAAATAAAATAAAAAAAAATCAAACAGATCATGGCCTATCTAGTTTGATTTGTCTAGTCGAGACGAACACAATCTTATTTTTTAATATTTTTTTTCGGAGTTATAAATCTCAAGATATAGCATTTTAAAGTTATTAGAGTTTTCTTTTAAGGAATGACACGTGGCAGCGCGCGGCTGGACGCACCAGCGTATGTCTCACGGCGCGCACGTGTTTTAAAGTGATTGGTTTATTGGAAAATGGGTGGGTGAGTAATTGGATCTGGGTCGGGCGGGTTTGACCCGCGGGCTTGGCACGCCACACCGCTGCATGGAATTCTGTTTGCGGCATATAAGAATTTGCCAAAGACGAATTACAATCCACCCAATGACCAATAAATAGCTTCTCGACTTCTCATTTCCATACCACATGAGGCATGCCGATTAGGCATTTAAAAAAAAATGAAAAAAAAAACACAGCATCATGATACTGAAATATGCAGAGGAGCGAAAACTAATAAAATAAATAAAAAATAAATAGAGAAACAGATAGTAATGCTCACTATTCCAAAGATTTCACCTTGAAAATAAAAATAAATGCTCACAAATGCTACACTACTCAACAGAATCCACCAAAGAGAGAACAACAAGAAGAAGGCAAGAAGCTCAATATTCCTTTCAGTTTATTTAAACCCTAAGTGGTTATAGTCGAAGGAATTAATTAAGAAGAAGGAAATGATTTCTTTTTCTTGTGATACTCAGTCGGTAACTTGACGTTGGTGGCCAAACCCATAACATTAAGAAGGAATATAACATACCAAGTTAAATCAATTTCCCACCATTTGAGTCCTTGTTTAGCCGAAAATTCAAAAAGCGTGGTGATTGTTATGCCAACCTTCTCCAAGTGCAAGCAATGCTACCCACCTACGAAAATTGCATTAACAAGAATTGAAATTGAATAATACTAGGCGCACAAAAACATGCTCACAATATCTTAGGTGTCAAAATTTTATTGGTGTTTTTAATTAGAGTGTGGCGGGTTCATTATCGATGCAACCAATAAAATATCGCCACCTCATGTTGTGAGCAAGATTTTGTGATTTTATTTTGTGCCCCTAGTATTGCTTTTGAAATTTGATTGATACCATGAAATACTTGTAATGTAGGTTGGTCAACGACGACAAGACACACATACCAATTATTCTTGGATTGATCGTTGGTGTTCCATACTTGTTTTCCCCCATACATGACATGTTGAGTTCACTAGAAATGTTCCGTGGTACACTATCACCGTCCTTACACCCTGCATTCATAATTTGCACTTCATCATACATGGATAATTGAATTTAGTCATATAACTTGAAAATATAGTATCTCCAACAGTTTGGTGCAGAAATCGTCATATAACTTTAAAATATTGCAATTTCAGCACCAAATATTTTTCACTATCTCCAAATTTAGCGGTTGCAAACTTGCACCAAGTTTGGTGCAAATTTTGTCTTGCTTAAATGGTGTTGGTTTTGAAGTAGTTGTTGGAGAAGGCTTTTGTGCTATATTAGAGTAAATTTGACGTTTTGATGCTCTATCTATCAAGAAAAAGTAACGTACCATTCCCCAAACTAGGTAAGGAAATCCACCAAGAGCATACTCCCTCCGTCCCATTGAGAGTGAGACTAGAGGAGTGGGCACGATATTTAAGATAAAGTTATATATGTGGTAGAAAATGAAGAGAGAGAATGAGTGGGGTAAATAGTGGTGTTGGTTGAATAAAATGAGTGGTGAAAAATGAAGAGAGAGAATGAGTGGGGTTAAATAGTGGGGAATGATGAATATAAGTATATTAAAACATTTCCATTTTGGGTAGTCTCACTTTAAGTGGGACGGCCCAAAAAGGAAAGAAGTCTCACTTTTAGTGGGACGGAGGGAGTATAATACAAGTGCAGATGCTATTACATGTAATTCATAAGTTCTCCCAATGAATACATAGAAAGGCTGCTTTTTTAAATCCTCCACGTTCCTCCGGTCATGATGCTTAGAAGGTTCCATGAAAAATTAAGAAGCAAATAATTAAAATAAAAGTAGAATATTACTCCCTCAGTCTCATTTATATTGGTCACTTTTGATTTTTTTCCAGTCAATACAAATGAACTTTGACCAAATATAGATGTCAATTTAGTCATGGTAATGAAATTTTAAAAACTGATATTGATAAATCACTTAATTATTTAACAATAACAATTTTGACAAATTCTTATATACAACCGTTGCACCATGGTGCAACGGGCCAAACCCGTGGGTCAACCCGCCCAGCCCAGCCTCTCCCACCTTCCCAAATTGCGACACGTGGCAAGTCTAAAAGAAAAAACCTCCATTAACTTTCAAATGTTATATCTTGAGATTTATAACTCGAAAAAAAAATTAAAAATACCGTTGTGTTCGTCTCGACGAGACGAATAAAACTACATAGGTCATGATATGGTTTGATTTTTTTTTAAAAAAAACATATTTTTTTACACACAAAAAGTGTTGAGCTGCTTTGTCAGCTGAGATGTAACACTCTGTTATAAAAAAAAGTAACAGTTTCATCTTCAAAAAGTAACACTTTTACAGTCAAATGTAACAACAATTTTACAAGAAAATTTAAATTGTTTTGATAGTTTTTGTGGTTAGAAAAAGTAATATTTGAACTGTAACAAAGTGAATATATAATTATAAATTTTTATATAGATGAATGTAACATTTTATTTAGTAAATGTTACTTTTATTCTTTTAAAAAAGAGTAGAAATTCATATATATAATCGAGTTTCATTTCAATTGTTACTTTCTCAATAAAAAATTATTACATTTAAGATATAATGTACATTTAAGAATATAAACTGTTACAATTGAGAAAAAAATGTTACATTTATTTTTTATAAAATGTAACATTAGTTTAGTTTGTTAATCTTATGTTAATTTTGAAAAAAAGTGTTACATTTGAAAAACAGAGTGTTGCATTTTGAAAGAAAAAAGTGCAACATTTCGTTATAAAGTGTTACTTTTGTTGAGGAGGAAAAAAAGTTGGGTGACCAAAAAAAAAAAAAATCTCAGCAGAAGAAACAAAAAAAAAAAAAAAAAAAAAAGAGGAAGGGGCTCCTGTTGCACGGTGCACCGTTGCACAGGAGACCCCCTCAACAATTTTTAGAATTTCACCTAGATGACTAGATTGACATTAATGTTTGGTCAAAGTTCACTCGTGTTGACTGAAAAAAATCAAATCTGGCCAATATAAATGAGACTGGGGAGTAGGTAATTAAGGCAATGCTAGTACTAGGTCTTTACTGTCCCGGTTGCAAAATGAATATTACTCATCTATCCAAAATAAATGTGTAAAATTGTTTTTTACAAGAGTAATTTCATATACAGTATTTCTTTTGAGACATAAGTAGTAAGTGAAAACAAAGTGTCCGTGAGGATCACATCTCACGTGCATCAAGCATGCCAAGAGTCCCAGTTAGTGTAAGATTGTCAATATATTTTACTTTATGTAAATATTGTTCCATAAGTTTAGGGATTGATTAGGATAGATAATAGCATGATTATCTTTCCTTAGTAGTATGATTATCTTTCCATGTAACTAGATTTATACATACTCTATTAAAGAAAAGGAATAGTGGGTAACCAAAACAAGTTGGGTTCCCATCTCCACAATTCAACAGTGTCCTCCTCTACTCCTTTCTTTCTTCTGCGTTTTTCTCTTCTCTTTCTCTGAGTCTTTCTGTCCTTTAATGTCTTGCAGGTGATTAATCGTTAGTATGATTATCTTTCATGTTTTTGAATCTTAGCGGTTAACTCGATATTTTATGAAAGCTTATCTTTGAAAATATTATTGATGTTTCGTTCTTCCGGTCATCTCTTCTTAGTACCCGAGGAGATCCCGTATGAACTTACTGAGCATTTTTCGCTCACCCCTTCTAAAATTACTGTTCTTCAGGTAATAAGTAGGTGGAGGATTCCAAAGGACGAGACGACGTTGTTAAGGTGAAGTTTGAAGAGCATTGATGACGAGAGGTTTTATAGACGGAGATAACTAGCCGTTAAGAAATTGAAAGACAATCTAGTGCCGTTTATTTTGAATATTGGTTATGAACTAGCCGTTGATATTGAATTATGGTTAAAGACCGTTGTTTTCCCGAGTTTGGGGACGGATGTATTTATTTAAAGGATATTATTTTACTATGAAAATTTGGGATGTTACAGAGTATCCTTCTCCACAATAAAACTTTTTCAGATTCATACATAAATCATATAACCTTTCACCAAATGAATTTCATGGAAAACACATTTCTCAATTCAAACTCCCAACAACAAATGAAACGAATATATCGAGGAGTATCTCAAACGATCATAATATTTTTTTTTTTTTTGAATCGAAGTATAAACAAAAACAAGAAGGGAATATATACATAAACAATCACTACTCTCTCCATGTTCCCCTAAGCAAAAATGTCCCCAATTCCCAATGTTTGTATCCATCAAAGCACAGGAATCCCATCTTAAACAAAAAAATTTCAAACGCAATTCTTTTTTTCATATCTCTTGACAAGATGGTTCAGAATGTAGAATCAAAGAACAAGCACAATGCTTTCGACATGTGTAACAATAAAAGAAATAAAATTAAGCTCAACGGGGCTCACTAGGGGGTAGAAAGGGTATACAAACAAAGGCCAACAAAAGGCTAATCCTATAGTCCCTTTTCGAAAGTACATAAGCCCAAAAATGTCTCAGCCCGGCATCAAAAGCAAGTTCTAGAATGGACACATTATGCCTGATCACACACAACCAATGAAAAGAGAGCATGATTGATGTATTGCTCTATGGCCCAAAAGCTCACAAAATAGGTGTATTTGTGTGTTAACCCCGCACAATGACATTCCATCTATTCCTAAGATCAATGAGACATATAATTGTACAATAGAAAACAAGCCATATCCTCCTCTCAAGCTGTTACACTTTACCCCCCACTTGCATAACTATTTTTTAAAATAATTAAGTACAAAAAATTGAAAGTTAAGTCCACACACCCCCACACCTAGAATCTACATTGTCCTCAATGTATCTATGCCCAAAATCTCAATAAAGGAATAAAACAGACTATAAAAAAATAAAAATAAAAAAAGAAAAGAAAAGAAAGGAAAATAAAAACTTCCCTGAATGAGGCTGCTACCAGCCTCGACGGCGGCGGGAGTGAGCTTGTTGACATGTTGTCACAGTGATGATGGTAAGAGCTTGTGAAATCTCATCAATGGTTGATCTCCTTCAATTTTGCTGCTGCTCTGGAATTGGATTTTGTTCACCCCATGAGAACAAATTGATGATGATGGGAATTGAGAAGTCAGTGGTGTGACTGTGCAATGGGTAGAGAAGCAGGTCACCTCCGCTAATTCGATCGGACTTTTGATGACCCGGCTGTTGAGATTCGCCGGAGAACAGATGACGGCTGCTGGAATTTGGGGGAGGAGTTCGAAACGGCAGCGCCAATTGAGGTTTACCCGTAATGGAGGGAGGGTTATGCTAAGGAGAATATGCGGCACCCTTTTTTTTTTCATTCCGCGGCTGTTCTTTTTTACTCTTTTATTTTTATTTTTATTTTATTTTTTTTTGCTTCATTTTGCACTCTTTTCTGTTTCCCTGTCTTTTTTTTTTTTAAATTTCAAATGCTGTGAACCCAAAAAAGCAAATGGTTGGACCCTTCCTTTTCCCTCATTTGTTTCCAAATAATGAATGTTGGGCTTTTTCAATCATATACCTGCCAAAAATGAGAAGAGAAAGGTAATTAAAAACATTAAATTGCAATAAATTAAATTTCAGTTTTTTTTTTGTTTTTTGGAAATTGAAAACTAAGATTCATTAGAAAGAGAAATGTTAGAAGATTAATTATGTTTGGACGTGATCACGCTTAAAAAGATGTAGTCTTCTTGAAATTTTGAGAGAAAATTCATATCTAGAACTTCAGACTCAGTTTGTTACTAAGCGTGATCACGCTTAATGAAAACTAGTCTTCTTGAAAATTTTCACTAACTTAACCACTTAATGACTAAACAAAAATACAAAAGCATGAAATGAAATCCTTGGCTGCTTCCCAAGAGCGCAGCTTTTTAACGTCGTTATGCTCGACATTATTTGTGCCCTTTAATTTGTAGAAAAATGAGGCATTCTCAAGTTAACTTGTTCGACAAAAGACACATTTTCTTTTTCTTGAAAAAACTTTAAACGGTCCCCATTCACTTTAAGAGCCTTGTTTCCTTCCATACTTTTGATTTTCACGGCTCCATTAGGATATACCTTTGTAACAACGAACGGACCAAGCCATTGAGAACAAATCTTACCTGGCATGAACTTAAGGAAAGAATCATAAAGTTGTAATTTGTTACCCCTATCAAATTTCTTCCTCAGGCTCGAATTATTTGAGAACATCTTGACTCTTTCATCCTTCATCTCTAGCTTATGAACCACGGGTTGAATTTGTTTTGAAGATTTTAAAATCTCCATAGCTTCAACCACCTCATTCTCAATTTCCAATTCGTCATGCATACAAAACCTTTCAACTCCAAAATCTTCATCAAAATTCTCTCTCACATTTTTTTATTGAATCTACAAGAGAGATATCGATTGCCACCTTTCAAGATCTTCCTTTTCTTCATTCGTAAGTTATGCCAACCTACTAGGAAATGGAGGGATATGCTTATAAGGAGTACTTGATAGCAAAGGTGAAGATTTTACCTTCTCTTAACTTTTTGTCTTTTCCTTCTCAATTTCTTCTCCATCTCTCTCATCTTGATGTTCATTGATCTTTTAGGGAGTAGTATTCTCTACCACTTTACCACTTTGTAGTATTACGGAACTTACATTTTCCCTTTGAATAATCTCAAGTTGAGATGGTAGCTTCCTCGAACATTTTTCTTCCAATTTACTAACTGAAGTGGCTAGTTGGATCATTTAAGTCCAACGATTTTGGATGTTAACCCTTGTCTCTTGTTGGAACTGTTGATTAGAGATTGCTAGGGCCTTCACGATGTCTTCCAATGATATTCCCGAGTTTAAAGTTTGAGCAGTTGGAGGTGGTAGTTGACAATTTTGTTGGTGGTATCCTTGTGGTCTTCCTTGCTTATTATAGCTAAAATTCAGATGATTGATCCATCTTGAATTATAACTATTATAATAAGGATCTTGCTGGGGTAGTCCCAAAAATCCGCCGGTACATTGACTTGTGAGATTTCTTCTTGCATTGTAGAATACCTATCCATTGAATATCCAACCATTGGTTGAATTCCATGAACTGGAGCTCGAGGTACCTGTCCCAAAACAAACTTTTCCACCAAAGAAGTCAAAGCATCCAATCTATCAAATGAACTCATATTGAGGTGAAAGGGATAAACTATAAAAATAAGTGAAAAGAAACTCTTTTTTTTTTTTTTTTTGTTGTTGTTGTAGAAGACTCTTTCAACTCAAGGGTGATCATGCTTAACTCAAAAGAGTGATCTACAAATATTTTTTATGTACAAATCAAAAGAAATTAAAGCAACACCGTTCCCCGAAAACGGCGCCAAATTTGGTGGGTCGTTAAATCGTCAAAATAATTTTCTCCTACTTATAAAAACGAGTAGTGTGATGAGTAGGGATCGTATCCACAGGGAACGTGACTAATTTCTTTTGAGATTCTAAAACTAAGAATTACTAAATGGGGGGATTTTCGATTGGAATTTAATCAAGAACTAAACTTAACAACTATAATTAACTAGAAAAAGAACATAGACTAAAAATAACTAAATTGCAAGAACCGAATAATTAAAGAAAATCAATACGACAATTCTGATTCAAGGGTTATGAATTTCAGCTATGTTATTGATCATAGGCTAACAAAATATATTCTTGCAATTCAAGTATTCAACTTTAAAGACAAATTCAATCCATTTGAAAAAGTCCTACATTTCCCTATCTTAATTCCCTAAGCCTAGCACTCTTAATTCCCTAAGCCTAGCACCCAGGAAATCTTACCATTGCATAAATTTCTCTTGGAAATAGTTGAAACTAATTCTAATAGTCCGGATATTCTACAACTATTAAAATTAGTATCATAAGTTCATATTGCCAAACTTGTTTCCACAACAAATTCAAGCTAGGCCAACCTTATTTCCCCAACAAATGTAAGCCTATTATTGCTCTCAATTTCACTCATTCAAGCCTCCCCGGATGAATTCGTGAGCGGTAGGAAAATACTAACTAAATGAGTTGTCAATTCAGTCAATTAGTGCATTCCATAAGAATAAAACCGATGAACTTATGAATTAATTGAATTAAAACAAGAATAAATTAAAAATATAGCCTCACAATAACATAATCAAAATAAAAACCCTTGAATTGGAAAAAAGAAGACTTAGCTAGACATGGAGTTTATCAACATCTTCAATATTCTTGCTCCTTGCAATTGCTTAAAATTAAAGAAAATAAAACAAAAGATAGAGAGTGTTTTTTTTTTTTTTGGGAGGAGAAGGGAAGAAATGGCTGCTGCTTCTTTTCTTGGAGTGGAGAACGTGTTTTTTTCTTGCAATGATTCTCTCTTTTGTAGTTGTAGAAGAGAGAAAAGCCAGCCGTTTTGCATTCTCAACTTCCACTTCATTGAAGAACAAAATAAATGGAGACTTCATTGTGAATCTTTGGCCTTTAAATTTCCGGCATTCTTTCACTCTTCTTCTAAGCCACAAAAAAAAAATATGTCACATTGAACTTCTACAAAAATCCACTTTTAGCCTTCTTTTTACTCTCATCCATCACTTCTATCCCTACATCCAAAAGATAACAAAAAGGGTTAAATAGATGCATTACGTAATTTAAATGAAGGGAAATAACACAATAAAATATCGATAAATAAAGATATATCACTCGCCCTTTAAGGTGAATAAAGCGCCAGGATAAAATCACAAAGTCACAATACATAATCAATAATTTAGAGCGGAGCCGAGTGAAGTTTTGAGGTGTTGAGCTCGAGCTCGAGGTCGTCTATAGTTTGTCGAGTTCGAGCTTTTTTTTAAAGCTCTAGATCGAGCCTATTTGTTTATTTAAATTTGAGTTAAATCGAGTTTCGAGCTTTTTACGCGAACAACTCGAGTTGATGTCAAACTCGAGTTTTAACGATTCCAAGAATAAAAAAGCCAAAGGAAGTGAACACACCACAGAACATTGTTAACTATTTGCCTCAACGAATATGATACACGCTGAAATGAATATTAAATATGATGCAAACCAGACCACTCAAGCTTGATAACCGAAGCAGACCGTATGGTTTGGTTCGACTCGGTTCCAAACCGCGGTCTGGACTGAACCGCGTGCACCCTTAGAGTCGAACATGATCGACTCGATAACAAAACGATCTTGACAACTGGTTCGAACTCGAATCGAGTTACATGTCGAGCTTTCACGAGCCGAGTCCGAACAAACTCAAGCAAGATCGTATCTTACAACAACCCTAATCGATTAAGACGAATCAATTATCAGTTTTTTTGAACCCAGATCTTTTTTACTTGCCAAAATAATTGCCTATTTTTTTCTAGAAAAAAAATATGCTTTCTCTCAAAAGAAGGTTTGTATTTTATTTTTTTGAACATTCATGACAAAGGTAATACCACTATTTACGGCTACACCTCATTTTCATCCATGATAATATATTGATGTTGGATCACCAATTATACACGATATGGAAAAAAATCTTTTCAATTTTGCGCTGCAGCGTAAGTATTTAATTGAAATGATGTACTCCCTCCGTCCCGGAGTAAGAGTCATACCCCTTATTTGCACGCTTATTAATAAATATTGGAAGTGATGTAAATGTTGTGAGTGTAAAAGTAAAGTAGGGGAGAAAATGAGTGTGAGAGAATAGTGAATTGATTGGTGTTGTGAGTATAAAAGTAAAATAGGAGAGAGAATGAGTGGGGTGAATAGTAAAGATTCTTTGCCATTTTAGGAATATGACTCTTACTCTGGGACGTACCAAGATGGAAAGTAGGACTCTTACTCTGGGACGGAGGGAGTACTTCATATGAACTAGTTTTATATTTGAGCAATGCTAGGAGCACAAAATAAATTCACAAAATCTTGCTCATAACATGAGGTGGCGATATTTTATTGGTTGCATCGATAATGGACCCGCCACACTTTAATTAAAAACACCAATAAAATCTTGACACCTAAGATTTTGTGAGCATGTTTTTGTGACTTTTTTGTGCCCCTAGTATTATTCTTTATATTTATGGTGTTTTACCATTGTTTTTAGCTTTAAAACACATATTCCCTCTACCATAACAATAATGAATATTGTACTTTTTTCTGTCGATCTCAAAATAAATATCACATTTTTAATTTATGAAACAATATTAATGCATTTTTACCGTCGAGCACACTCCTTAAAGGGTTACAAGATTTAATGCAACATTTATACATATAATATAGTAGAGTTTGTTACCATTTATACAACGTGCTGTGGATATATAATGTGGAATTCCACTTGGTGCATGTGGCTTAGTAGAATTTTGTTATGTTAATTGATTACTATCTTATGCGAAATTCAAAATTTTAACCATCAATAATAAAATATTATGCTATAAATATTGATCCTCCATCTTGAAAAATAATTTAACTTTTTTATTTTTCTGATAATCAATACTCCCTCCGTTTCAAAATACATGACGTTTTAGGTGTTAGTGTTTGTTCCAAAATACTTGAAGTTTTACTAATTCCAAGGAGTATTTACTCTTCTTTACCTATAATAACCCTATTCATTAATTGCAAGCTGTTTCTTGTGTAAACATTTAACTGTCTAGGGATTTGAAATCTGTTAGGGGCACAAAAGTCTTTTTAATATGTATGAATTGTATTTCTTAATATGTGTGAAGAAGTCTAAAACGATATGTATTTTGAAACAGAGGGAGTATGATTGAACATTGATTATATATATGTGTGTGTGTGTGTGCGAAAAATAAATTATATTGATGAAACTCTAAAATTTATTGAGGATTAATGATCACCGTTGGAAATACCAACAATTACAACACACCTCAATGCTATCTCAAATTAAAAATCTGAAAACATAAGTAAATAAATTAATGCATTTTTTCATATAAAGTTCAAACCAAACCATGTTTTTAGTTAATGAATCGCTACCTCATTATGATGGCGATTATCACTTAATTATTTTTGTAGTCGAGAGTGATTTCTTCAGCTTGTGGGCATCTCCAATGGACACCAAATTCTACACTAAAACACTAAAAAAGCCACTATTCACTTCTCCAATGGACACTATATTTTACACCAAATTTGGTGTAATAGTTTCACTTGTCACATTTAGTCCCTCTAAATTCAAAAAACTCACACATTGTAAATTATGTTAATTAACTTATATGTTAATAAATTATATAATATATTTTACTTAAATATATTTAGTAATCTTTTAAATTTCAAATATTGGTTTAAGATAATTATATCATCTCAATTAAAAGAGAGGGGTTTATATGTAAAATCATAGACTTCAAGTATTGTTTGTGTAACAATGAGAGTTAGTGGAAAAATGAGGTGGATAGAGAATATTCCTTTTTAGTGTGAAAAATAGTGTGATACATTGGAGGAGATTTTTTTTTTAGTGTAACATTTTTTGGTGTAAAAGATACACCAAATTTGGTGTTCTCCATTGGAGATGCCAGAACCTAGAAGGTTATAAACCCATATAACATACAAAATGAGGTGACGATAATTTATTGGTTGCATCGATTGTGGACCCGCCACACTCTAATTAAAAGCACCAATAAAATCTTGACACATCATTTTGTAAGCTAAGTTTTGTGAGATTTTTTTGTGACTTTATATTTACTCATCTTAGGTCACGCGTATCTCCAAAAGTCCCCTCTCTATTCAAAGGATTCTCTTCGTTATTTTTTTTTTAAAAAATGCTTTGGACTTTAGAGTTTTTTAGTTATATAAAAAGACAAATTCTCGCGTACAACATGCTGCACGGTGCGGCGGGCAAACCCGGCGACCCGACCCGACCGGCCCGGACCGCCCGCCCGCCCAGACCCATTAAAAAAAAAAAAAACTTTAAAAAGCCATATCTTGAGATTTATAAGTCGAATTTTTTTTTAAAAATACCGTTGTGTTCGTCTCGACGAGACGAATAACACTACATAGGTCATGATATGGTTTGATTTTTTTTTTTAAAAAATACATTTTTACACACAAAACAAATTGATCTGTTGTTAGATGAAAATGTAACACTCTGTTCTGATAAAAGTAACACTTTCATCTTCAAAAAGTAACACTTTTTACTGTTAAATGTAACAACAGTTTTTACAAAAAAAAAAAAAAAAAAAGGTTTTGCATTTCAATTGTTACTTTCTCAATAAAAAATTGTTACATTTCATATATAATGTTACATTTCAGAATATAAACTGTTACAATTTGAGAAAAAAAAATGTTACATTCATTTTTTATAAAATGTAACATTAGTTTAGTTGTCAATCATATGTTAATTTTGGGGAGAAAAAAGTGTTACATTTGAATAACAGAGTGTTACATTCTTTATAAAAAGTGTGACATTTGTTTAGTTGTCAATCTTTAATTTATTGCATCAAAATTGTGGTACATTTGTGTTTTAAAAAAAGTGTTACATTTGAATTAAAAAAGTGTTACATTTCGCTATAAGAAGTGTTACTTTTGTTGGAGGAAAAAAAGTTGGGGAGGCAAAAAAAAAAAAAAAAAAAAATCGGCAAAATAAAATAAAATAAAATAAAAAAATAAAAAATAATGTCGGCTCGGCTCCTGGCGCCGTCGCACGCCGTGCGGCGGCCGCACAGGAGAACGGCTCATATAAAAAACTCATAAATATTTACGAAATTATCAAAGTTTCGTAATATAAATACACGTTGCTTAAAAAGACCTAACTACCCTTTTTTGTTCGCTCTTATATTTAAGTATAAGACTACCAGTCTGCTCCTATATTAGGGCATAAGACTAGTTAACCTCTTCTAACTGAAGAATAAGAATAATTTGTTTTAATATTTTTTTAAAAATATTATTAAAAAATCTCATATTTTATTAGCAAGCGCGCTCATATACTTAATTATAAGAATATTTCAACTCTTATACTTGAATTTATTTTTATAAAATAAAAAAATAAAGAAAAAAAATAAAATAAAAAAGGGTTTTAACTTTGGGACAAATCATTTTCCCTCAAATGCCTTACTAAATTGAAATGCTTTGAAAATTTCTATGAAGTAATATATTATAATGCATGCAATATGCAGTAATGTAAAATTATGATACGACATCATCAATTCTGCCGTCTGCCACCACCGGTGAGTGTGTTTTGGGGGAAACTAGTTCCTTCATAAATTATAAAAAGACTTGTTTTTTACCCTTAACCCTAAACCTGAAACCCTAAAACCCTAAAACCTAAACCTGAAACTCCAAACCCTAAATCTTAAACCCTATAAAAATAGGACTTTTTATAACATATGGAGGAACTAGCTTCCCCCCCAAAAATCTCTTCTTCAGTTACCCGAAAATATAGCTCTATGTAACTATGTTTCAAAAAGCTTATCAAACTCAAAACACTAGAAGCGATGTACGCAATATTGATCATCCATCGTGAAATATAATTTCACTTTATAATTTTTTCGGATAATCAATATGACTGAACATTTATTATAAATATGCATGTGTGTGCGAAAAATAGATTATATTGATGAAACTCTAAAATTTATTGACGATTAATGATCACCGTTGGAAATACCAACAATTACAACACACCTCAATGCTAACTCAAATTGAAAATCTGAAAACATAAGTAAATAAATTAATGCATTTTTTCATATAAAGTTCAAACCAAACCATGTTTTTAGTTAATGAATCGCTACCTCATTATGATGGCGATTATCACTTAATTATTTTTGTAGTCGACAGTGATTTCTTCAGCTTGTGAGCCTCGGTTGGTATCTTGACATCGGTGGCTAAGCCTAGAAGTTTATAAACCCATATACTCCCTCTGATCCAAAATATCTGTCACTTTTGATCAATTTTTTTGGTCCAAAATAACTGTCACTTTTGGTTCAAGACAATTAGAATTCGTAATTTACCCTTACATTGGAAGTTGTTTTACTTTATTAATTGACTTAGGTAGTATAATAATGTAAGAAAGATGAACAATAAATAAGGGTAAACATGGAACTTTCACCATTAATATGCCGTAATAATTGCATTTCTTAATCTTTGTGAAAAGTCAAAAATGATAGCTATTTTGGACCGGAGGGAGTAACATACAAAATGAGGTGACGATAATTTATTGGTTGCATCGATTGTGGACCCGCCACACTCTAATTAAAAGCACCAATAAAATCTTGACACATCATTTTGTGAGCTAAGTTTTGTGAGATTTTTTTGTGACTTTATATTTACTCATCTTAGGTCACGCGTATCTCCAAAAGTCCCCTATCTATTCAAAGGATTCTCTTCGTTATTTTTTTTTAAAAAAATGCTTTGGACTTTAGAGTTTTTTAGTTATATAAAAAACTCATAAATATTTACGAAATTATCAAAGTTTCATAATATAAATACACGTTGCTTAAAAAGACCTAACTACCCTTTTTTGTTCGCTCTTATATTTAAATATAAGACTACCAGTCTGCTCCTATATTTAGGGCATAAGACTAGTTAACCTCTTCTAACTGAAGAATAAGAATAATTTGTTTTAATATTTTTTAAAAATATTATTAAAAAAATATCATATTTTATTAGCAAGTGCGCTCATATACTTAATTATAAGAATATTTCAACTCTTATACTTGAATTTATTTTTATAAAATAAAAAATAAAGAAAAAAAATAAAATAAAAAAGGGTTTTAACTTTGGGACAAATCATTTTCCCTCAAATGCCTTACTAAATTGAAATGCTTTGAAAATTTCTATGAAGTAATATATTATAGTGCATGCAATATGCAGTAAGGTAAAATTATGATACGACATCATCAATTCTGCCGTCTGCCACCACCGGTGACTGATGTCGCCTAATGCCCTCGATCGCCGGACTCCGGACCGCCGGTCGCGCCTACTACCACCATCCATGCAGTATTATATACAATTATGCAGTATTATATCTAGTTATGGAGGAGATTACACAATAATAGTATTTGATTACTATAACATGTTGTGAGAAACTTTCGGTACATTATGATACTATTTTAGAACTTCCCGTCACTGCTCTATATCATACTAGAGCTGTAGAGCACGACGCACTAGTCAAGACGCCTAATAACAAGTAAAAATAAACCATGGTGAACCCATGACTATAGTCCACGAATACTCTCCAGATCTTATAAATATTGCACTTTGACTAGTCAACATCTTTTTTAAAATTTACTTTATTTGATTATATATTTATTTTTCTATAACTAAATAATAATTAAATTATTTTATATTTAAAATATATGATATTCTTATATAGGAACAAACAAAAATATACAATATTTTTTTAATGGGAAAGGAAGAGTATGAACCAAGCCAAAATGATGGTTTTGAGATACTAAAATAGACCAATATTTAAATCTAGTTGGAATAAGAATCCGACTCCCATAGGTTTGTACTCACTCATACTGAGTTCCTGAATAATACACCCTCTTTGTCTGTTTTTCGGGAAGTTTGTACTATTTTAATTTTCATGTTAACATATGTTAATTTTGATTATATATTTGTGCTAATCCAGTGATTAAAATATAAAAAATTATTCGTAAAATCACTTAATGATTTATCAATTATACAGTATTCTTAGAATTTCACTAGGATAATTAAATCGACATCAGTGTATACTTTACGTTCATTTGTGTTGACTATTAAAAGTTGAAAGGAGATGATATTTTTGAGAATAGGGAGTATTCTTCAGTGAGTGTGTTTTGGGGGAAACTAGTTCCTCCATAAGTTATAAAAAGACTTATTTTTTACCCTTAACCCTAAACCTGAAACCCTAAAACCTAAACCTGAAACTCCAAACCCTAAATCTTAAACCCTATAAAAATAGGACTTTTTATA
This sequence comes from Campanula takesimana, assembly GCA_026119855.1. NCBI lineage: Eukaryota > Viridiplantae > Streptophyta > Magnoliopsida > Asterales > Campanulaceae > Campanula > Campanula takesimana. The sequence continues at coordinate 443,570 of JAOWBW010000013.1, forward strand.
ACATATGGAGGAACTAGTTTCCCCCAAAAAATCTCTTCGAGTGTGTTTTGGGGGAAACTAGTTCCTCCATAAGTTATAAAAAGACTTGTTTTTTACCCTTAACCCTAAACCTGAAACCCTAAAACCTAAACCTGAAACTCCAAACCCTAAATCTTAAACCCTATAAAAATAGGACTTTTTATAACATATGGAGGAACTAGTTTCCCCCAAAAAATCTCTTCGAGTGTGTTTTGGGGGAAACTAGTTCCTCCATAAGTTATAAAAAGACTTGTTTTTTACCCTTAACCCTAAACCTGAAACCCTAAAACCTAAACCTGAAGCTCCAAACCCTAAATCTTAAACCCTATAAAAATAGGACTTTTTATATAACATATGGAGGAACTAGTTTCCCCCCAAAAAATCTCTTCTTCAGTTACCCGAAGATATAGCTCTATGTAACTATGTTTCAAAAAGCTTATCAAACTCAAAACACTAGAAGCGATGTACGCAATATTGATCATCCATCGTGAAATATAATTTCACTTTATAATTTTTTCGGATAATCAATATGACTGAACATTGATTATAAATATGCATGTGTGTGCGAAAAATAGATTATATTGATGAAACTCTAAAATTTATTGACGATTAATGATCACCGTTGGAAATACCAACAATTACAACACACCTCAATGCTAGCTCAAATTGAAAATCTGAAAACATAAGTAAATAAATTAATGCATTTTTCATATAAAGTTCAAACCAAACCATGTTTTTAGTTAATGAATCGCTACCTCATTATGATGGCGATTATCACTTAATTATTTTTTGTAGTCGAGAGTGATTTCTTCAGCTTGTGAGCCTCGGTTGGTAACTTGACATCGGTGGCTAAGCCTAGAAGTTTATAAACCCATATAACATACCAAGTTACATCAATTTGCCACCACTCAAGTCCTTGTTTAGCCGAAAATTCAAATGCATGGTGATTGTTATGCCAACCTTCCCCAAATGTAAGCATTGCTACCCACCTACACATTTCATCCACCAGTTATATATATACGAACATACACATATACTTATACATACATACATACATACATACATATATACATATTTAGATAGATATATTGGTACGGTAAAAAAGTGAGAACTTCATTTCGGGACTACCAGTTATTCTTGGATAGATCGTTGGTGGTCCATACTCTGTTTCCCCATTTATGGGTAGCTGAATTCACTAGAAACGTCATGTGGTACACTGCCACCGTCCTCACTCCCTGCATTCAACAAAATTAATTATTAATTTTAGGGCTTAAAAAAATTACTGGTTGTAAAAAAAAAAAAAAAAAAAAAAAAAACACTTACCATTCCCCAAACGAGGTAGGGAAATCCACCAAGCGCATACAATAATAGTCCAGATGCCAATATATGAAGCTTATAAGTTTTCCTAAGAAAGACATAGAAAGGCTGCTTTTTCAAATCCTCCACGTTATTCCGGTCCTCAAGCTGAAAATTAAGTAGCGAACAATCCAAGTTAATTTCATAAATCCTTTTTATCACAAATTAATAACTAATGTAAATATTTTAGTTTTTTTTTTTTTTTTTTTTTTTTTTTTTTTTTTTTTTTTTATGTATGATATCTTATTCATGTTATGTACTTATTCCCGTCTAAAATAGTTGCCGTATAGAAAGAAAAAAATGTTTAAAATAATTGAACAGTGCAAAAGTGACATTTATTTTAGAGCAAAGAGTGTACTAATTAATTAATGTATACATTAGTACATACCTTTTTAACAAGGTATTCGTTACTGAAGAGCCATCCCATGTGACTAAACCAAAACCCTTCAATAGGACTATGTGGATCTTTAGCAGAATCAACATGCTGATGGTGGTACCTATGTATGCTCACCCAATAAATTGGATCCCTCTGTAATAATAAACCAATTATTTATTAATTAATTTGGAAGATTTAATACCAATATACTGTTACTCCTTCCGTCTTTAAATGAATATTCAAATATTAATTCAAAAGACATTTGCTAAAAAGTTGAACTCAAGCATTTTTTGTAACATAAGTATAAGTCCGAACATCAATATCCTTCTTAATGATAACACCATATTATATAGTAAGCCTAAGTACGAATGTTGTATGTGAGAAGAAGGATTTAGTAACTTTCTGAAAATAGAACATTCATTTTTTAGATATAAAATTTAAAAATAAACATTCAATTAGGGACGAAGGGAGGGAGTAATAATTAAGAGCAGATACCTGAACGGCTAGAGCTCCACAGTAAGCATAAAGGTACTCGAGCCATTTGGGAAAGTTGAAACTCTTATGCGTGAGGTTTCTATGGTAGGAGAGAGTTATACCAGTGCCGGTGATGAAAGCCAAGACGGCGGCAACTCGAAAGGCGGGCCACGAGAAAGTTGAGGGGGCAAATGCACATAAAATATGGAGGGATGAAATCCCAATAATCATCTCCATATCAATTATTTTCCATCTCCAACGTCGACTCTCGTACGAGGACTTCTCCTCAGACCCAATGGATGAAGCTGTAACCATTTTTTTATTTACTCTTTTTAATCTCACTTTACTACTTCAGACTTCTAGTCGAAAGTAACGTGTGTAGCCTTGAAGGTTGCCCAATGCTTTTATAGCGTCACTGGAGTGGTCTAGTCAGGCCGGTATTTTTTTTATTTTATTTTTTTTGGCGCAAAATGTCTCGCATCGCAATGTCTACTAAGAAAGTTATTATGTTGGAACAGTGTTCTAAAAATCGCCGTGTGGCCTGGACCTAGCGCATAGAGCGTCAAGGCGGAGCCGAGAAATTACACAAAAAAATACTGTTCCAGAGTAAGAGTCCTACATTCTATTTTTACGTCCCAGAGTAAGAGTTTCTTTCCTAAAAGAATCTTTACTATTCATCTCACTCATTCTCTCTCCTACTTTACTTTTATACTCACACTAATCAACTTACTATTCTCTCCCATTCATTCTCTCTCCTACTTTACTTTTACACTTACATCACTTCCACCATTTCATAATTAGATTTTATTTTGTAACACATATGTATAGAAAAGTAATAATTCAAACCCGTGTACAAGCGTATGATCCCAACCCATGCTCCACTCAAAATCTGCCATGTGGCACCGACTCATTGGCCCAATATTTTTCCCCAGAAAAAAATCCGTTTTTTTTTTTTTAGTTTTTTTACTCCATCCGTCCCAAAATACATGTAGTTGGGTTGAAATTTGTCCCAAAATGTTTGTAGTTTTGCTTTTATCTAGACATCTTTGACATTGTTTGTCAAATATACCCATATTTATCTTATTTATGATGGTAGTTGTCATTGTAAAAGCATTTAATTGTCTTGGTACTTGAAATATTTCAAGGGTAATTTAGTCCATTAGACATGCACTAATTGCTTTTCTTAATTTGTGTGAAAATCCTAAAAATACAAATATTTTGGGAGGGAGGGAGTAACTTTTTTTTCGTTTGCCAAAAGTAATACTTAGTACAACTAAATGTAACAATTGTGTTACTTATAAAGTAATATTGTTTATAAGTAAACGTAACACCAGTTTTTTAAAAAAATAGCTCATTTTACTCAAGATCTAAAATACACTTAAAATGTACTCCCCCCGTCCCACCACAAGTGAGACTAATTTCTTTTTCGGTCCGTCCCACTACAAGTGAGACTGCCCAAAATGAAAATGTTTTAATATATTTATATTCAACCAACCCCACTATTTAACCCCACTCATTCTCTTCTTCATTTTCCACCACACAATTTATTCAATAAACACTACTATTTACCACACCATTCTCTTCATTTTCTACCACACATTTACTAAATTTTCTTAATTATTGTGCCCACAATTCTAGTAGCACTTGTGCTGGGACGGAGGGAGTATATCGTAGCAAAAAATAGCAACCAAATAATAATACAAGTTTAATTTAATTCATATTTAATATTTAAAAAAGTTACTGCGATAATAATTAAAGGGGAATCGAAAAAGTCATCAAATAATAATTGGTGAAAATTAATAAAAGTTTAATGTGAATTCAGTACAAAAATCATTTAATGTTGTTTTTTCAAAAGGACATTCATCACATGGGCTAGATACATGATCTCTGGTTTACTGTTTGTTCTGAATTTGCAGCATTATCAGTTGGGTATTAGTTATCAAATTCCTCTCTCTCATTTTTGTAAAATTTTGGTACGAGTTTTGGAAATCTTTAATGAGATGAAGAATGCAGGTCAGATGTCGGCTGATCACTTAATGTATCAAATGTTCAAGTTGTAGAACTACCGACAAAGTATGAATCTACCAAGTATTTGTTAACCAGCTTAAGAACGTGGTTTTTTTCTTTTAACGATGTTCGGCCTCTGGTTTCGATTAATGCGATGGGCTGAAGTACATAGCACCCCGTTTCCCGCTCATGGTGACTAGGTACATTAATTGTAACAGTGTTTATACATAATTGTAACACATATGTATAGAAAAGTAATAATTCAAATATATTTACACTTTAGAACTAAAAACACTTGTGTTAGTAACATTGTAAAAATAAGAAAGTATAACGATAATTACATTTAGTTATTGTTAGTGTTACACGTATTTATAGTTAGTATTACAGTTGAATCATCAATATATTATCATATTCTAAAACACATAATTAAATTACAATCGAGCAAGAATCTAGGTGTAAAACAACCTATAAATTTTGATGATGTCAACTCATATACAGTTACATAAAGTATCGATCTTAATCCCCTAAAATCTCACTCATGTAAGATTTGATTGTTTATAGCAGCACCATGAATATTCAAACAACCTATAAACTTTGGTATGTTGTATGATTTCTAAGTCTTCCTTTCCGTTGTTTTTTCTAGGCACCTGATTTTTATCACTTGCAAAGGTCCATGCATGCGCTTGAGCCTGGATATAAATACACGTGAGTTCTCCAAACTACAAGTACTCTATATCTATATTAAGCCCAACAAATACTTCCACTTTTTGCTAAGAAATCAAAATAGAGAGAAAAATCTCGTACCAAAATTTTACAAAAATGAGATAGAGGAATTTGATAACTAATACCCAACGGATAATGCTGCAATTTCAGAACAAACAGTAAAACCAAGAGATCACGTATCTAGCACATGTCATGAATGTCCTTTTGAAAAAACAAAATTAGAATGATTTTTGTACTGAATTCACATTAAACTTTTATTAATTTTCACCAATTATTATTTGATGACTTTTTCGATTCCCCTTTAATTATTATCACAGTAACTTTTTTAAATACTAAATTTGAATTAAATTAAACTTTGTACTCCCTCTGTCCCTAAATGAGTGTCTATTCTCAAAAAATCACTGTCCCAAAATAAGTGTCTTTTTTGAACATAACTTTGTCCCTAAATATTTTTTTTCGATTTTTTTTTTCACCGGTCTCTTTATACTTGCAAAACTAAATGTTTGGAAAGGAGATTACAAGATTATATATGAATTTTTGCCACCAAATCTATATATATATATATATTAAAGTTGGTGAAGAGAGATGTGGTGATGCCACGTGGACAAATCATGGAAGAATCTTGCATTTCGTGATGCCACATCATCACTATCCTAAAAGTGTGTGACTTTTGATATTCTCATTATTAGCTAATACTATTAGCTCATAATAATAGTTATGATATGAGTTAACTATTACTATTAATAGTAATAATTAACTATAATAGTTACTATACAAGTTAACTATTACTATTAATAGTATTACTTAACTATAATAGTTACTCCCTCCGTCTCAAAATATATGTCGTTTTGAGAGTAAAATTTTGTCTCAAAATATTTGTCGTTTCACTATTTTCAAAGCTTTTTTATTGCTCTATACCAATTATACCCTTAATAATGATAGTGAACTATCTCTTACCTAACCATTTAATTACCTAGGTAGTTGAATTACTTTAGGGGTATTTTGGTCTTCTTCACATGCATTAATGGTATTTCTTAATATGTGTGAAACACTCCAAAACGACATATAATTTGAGACGGAGGGAGTAATATACAAGTTAACTATTACTATTAATAGTATTAGTTAACTATAATAGTTACTATACAAGTTAACTATTACTATTAATAGTATTACTTAACTATAATAGTTACTATACAAGTTAACTATTACTATTAATAGTAAGTTAACTATTACTATTAATAGTATTAGTTAACTATAATAGTTACTATACAAGTTAACTATTACTATTAATAGTATTACTTAACTATTATAGTTAATATGTATGTTAATATATTACTACTAATAGTATAAGTTAAGTATTACTATTAATAGTAATAGTTAACAATAGTAGTTACTATACAAGTTAAATATTACTATTAATAGTATTAGTTAACTATAATAGTTAATATATTAGTTAACTATTACTATTAATAGTATTAGTTAACTATAATAGTTACTATATAAGTTAATTGTTACTATTAATAGTATTAGTTAACTATAATAGTTACTTTATTAGTTAGTTTTACTATTAATAGTATTAGTTAACTATAAATAGGCTATATACATTAACTATTACTATTATTAGTATTAGTTAATTATAATAGTTATTATATAAGTTAAATTATTAACTAATCATAATAGTTACTATATCTATTAACTATTACTATTAATAGTATTAGTTTATTATAATAATTATTATATAAATTAATCATTGCTATTACTATCAATAATATTATTTAATTATAATAATAGTAATTATATAGATTAATTATTATTATTAATATTTTTAGTTAAAATGATAATTACTATATTAGTTAACTATAGTTAAAATATTATTTTTAAGATATATTATTGGTTTCCCGTGCAGAGCACGGGCTACCCGCTAGTTGTACAAAAAGTTGAGATTTTCAGATGTCCCTTAAAATGAAATTTGGACACTCATTTAGGGACAGGGGTAGTATTATTATTTGGTTGCTATTTTTTGCTACGATATACATTAAGTGTATTTTAGATCTTGAGTTGCCAAGGCTCTCATCTATACTCAGAGTGATGGCCCGTTTCACCCCTAGATTCTTTAACTAAAACATCCTCCAAAATACGCAATTGTTGTCTAGTAGACCGATCGGCAAGTTGAAGGGTCAATGTGATGGGTTTTAACTCAGGCGAGCCTAACTCAAGATACATGTGATATGGCAATAAATTGATGCTAGCGCCAAAATCCAACATCGCCTTCAACTTAGTAGTATCCCCCAAAGAAATGGAAATTGTGAAACTTTGATGTAAAGACGCAGCGGAATGATAAACAATAATTGATCGAAATCAACTATTCTCCAAGGAATAAGTATTCCCAAAAGATTTTCGATGAAATTCTTGAACAAAGAAATAAAGGAGGTTAAAGAGGGATAAATAATTGCTAAGCAATCAAATTTTTATTGAGAATAATCTAATTTTCAGAATACAACTTGAGGCATATTTTATAGTGCCCATAAAACTTAAAAAACAATCCTAAACCTTCTAGAATTAACCCTAACATATATAGTAACCTAATAGGACTTAAAAACTAGTAAATTGACTCAATATCTATTCTAGAATCCTATAAAATTAACCTACTAAAAATAATGACGAAAATAATAAAAATACTAATTAAAATACTAATTAAATCCTAACAAGTAATAAAATACCAATATAATTATAATATTTGATATAATTATATTCTCGTATTGCATCATTCACCACCGCTTCAAAACAACTCGTCCTCGAGTTCGTTCTTGAATCTTGAAGTCGTCCACTCCACTTGAAAAGATATTTGGAATAAACTCTTACTTTTCCGAGCCTCAAAAATTTTGACTCGCGTACTTAATAAACATCAAATGTGACCTGCGTACTTATGATTGGCAAGATTTTTAGACTAATTTTTTAACCCCCGTTAAAATTTTAACGGAGGTTAAAAATTAGTCTAAAAATTAGACTAATTTTTAAAACAACACTCCCTCCCCTCCCCTCTCCTCTCAACAACCCTACTTGTACAAATGTAAAGATCATGGCAACATCAACCACAACCGGGATCACATCAACCAACTCACTTCAACAACCCTGTTCATCTTATCACTTTCCAAGATTGGACTCTCCTATCGGTCGTCCATCTTGCGGGGGCATGTTAAGAATATTAGAATCCTTCTTTAATTACAATTGTATATTTTCTATTGTTTATATTATTTACTTTCCTAATAGCATTGCTATTGTATAGTTTCCTTTTTCCTTATGTAACTAGAATAGCTTGGAGAGTACTCCACCCTCCTGTATAAATACCCTACTCATATGATCAATAATACTTGAGTCATTCATACAATATTATTTGAGTCTCTCATATCAATTATCTCTCTTCATGTATGATTGGCTCCGACTATCTCTTTCTCTAATCCTTGACACTCTATAATAATAAACCAATTAATTATTAAATAATTTGGAAAATTAATTCTAATATGCTTCATATATAATTACTCCTTCAGTCTCTAAATAAATATTTAAATTCTAACTTAAGAGACATTTGCTAAAATGTAACATATATTAGTAGGTACATCATTATCCTTCTTAATGATAACACCATATTATATAGTAAGTCTAAGTACGAATCAGAACTTGTTGTATGTTGAGGAAGGATTTAGTAGCTTTCCGTAAATCAAATATTCATTTTTAAGACAAAAAATTTAAAATTTTGGACATTCAATTATGGAGGGACGGAGGGAATAATAATTAATTAAGAGTAGGTACTGTTGGGATTTTGGCTTAAATTCTAATCCAAATTGGATTGTGAAAATCATGCGTAGGAATTTATTTCCTAATTGGACAAGAAGTGAGAAGATTGTTTCCTAATGCAAGTAGGAGAGGAATTTGTGAGTCCTTATGGGTGTAGGACAAAGATTCCTTATTGTACTAGGAAAGAGTTTTATTTGAAGCCTTTATAAAAGGTGTGAGGGCTATTATTTTGTGTGTGCCTATTTGTATAGGGGAGGCCCCTATACAAATAGGCTTCACCAATATGGTTTTTTTTTTAGGGTTCTTTGTGTGTGTATTTTCAAGAATGTTGAGAAGGAGAGATACCTCCATTCTTGTAATACCAATTTGAGAGAGTAGTGAGTCTTTGCGAGTTTCTTGAAGAAAACTCGTCATCTTGTAATTCCATGATATTATAGTGAAAAGTTGATCGGTGTGGACGTAGCCCATTGATGTTGGGGTGAACCACGTTAAATCTTGTGTCTTGTTCTTGTTTTGTGCGCGTGGGTATTTTGTTATCTCTTATTGCGATTTGTCTTGTTGGCACGATCCCAACAAGTGGTATCAGAGCCTAGGTTGATGGATGGGCCAGACGCGCAGTGGACCGCGTGTGTGAGTTGTGGGATTTCCTCTTGTGTGACCTCGCGAATAAGAAGAATTGCCTAGTATATAAAGGTGTCCACACACTCCATTAGTATGAGGCCTTTTGGGAGATGACCCAAAAACAAATCCGTGTGGGCTGGGCCCAAAGCGGACAATATCATACTAGTGTGGAGTGGTGGGGTGGTCGCGGTCCCAACAACTGGTATCAGAGCCTAGGTTGATGGATGGGCCCGACGCGCAGTGGACCGCGTGTGTGAATTGTGGGATTTCCTCTGGTGTGACCTCGCGAATAGCATGATGGTGTGCCTTGTGTCGAAAGTCTTCCTGATAAAGGTAATCAGGCGGCGTGTCCCGCGGGTGGTGGATAGCTGCGGTACAAGTAAAAATTCGCTGGAGGTGGTCCTTGGTTTGAGGGGAAGATTGTTGGGGTATCAACCCAAGTCCCACATCGGCAATTGAAAGAAGAATTGCCTAGTATATAAAGGTGTCCACACACTCCATTTGTATGAGACCTTTTGGGAGATGACCCAAAACAAATCCGTGCGGGCTGAGCCCAAAGCGGACAATATCATACTGGTGTGGAGTGGTGGGGTGGTCGAAGTCCCAACAGGTACCTGAACGGCTAGAGCTCCACAGTAAGCATAAAGGTACTCGAGCCATTTGGGAAAGTTGAAACTCTTATGAGCGAGGTTTCTATGATAGGAGAGGGTTATACCACTACCGGTGATGATAACCAAGACGGCGGCAACTCAAAAGGCGGGCCACGAGAAAGTTGAGGGGGCAAATGCACATAGTATATGGAGGGATGAAATCGCAATAATCATCTCCATGTCAATTATTTTCCATTTCCAACATCGACTCTCGTACGACGACGACTTCTCCTCAGACCGGATGGATGAATCTGTTACCATTTTCCAAATTACTCTTCTTAATCTCCCTTTACTACTTCAGACTTCTAGTATAAAGTAATGTGTGTAGTCTTGAAGGTTGCCCAATGCTTTATAGTGTCAATGGAGTGGTCTGCTCATGCCGGTATTTTTATTATTTTTCGCGCAATACGTTTCGAAATATACTCCCTCCGTCCCAGCTCACTTGAGACTTTTTGACCAAAACTCGTCAACTTAAGGTTGGTTTGACCAACACTTTATAGAAATATTTATGATCCGAACAAAAATTAAAAAAATGTAAAATGACCACCATTAAAAATCCTCTCAATAACAATTTTTAAAAAGTTTTTTGGAACATAAATATTTCTATAAAGTGTTGGTCAAACCGATGCTTTCTTTGCGGTAGGCTCAACAGCAATACCCTTGCCTTTTCCTTTGACCGGGGCGGCAGGAAGATATTCTTCTTCATCATCATCATCGTCTTCGTCACTTGCGGCAAACTGAGAAGACTTGAGTTTGGAGGGAGACTCATAGGGTTCATGAGGGTCTTTTGCAAGATAGACCTTGTAAAGTCTGGTTCCAAAACGAACACGAAAGTTTGATTTCATGGTGGATCGGGTAAAAAGTTTGCTTTTTGAAATGGTGAGGAGAAGTTCACGATTTTTGGACATAAATTTTCGAAGCTCTTTTATGTGGGTCATGAGAAAGGTAATGAAACGAGTGTGAGTACGGTACTTGATGGTTCCCTTTTCTTTGGCGTTATTGTATGCGGCAATGTTTGCAACCAAAGCATCGTAGATAATTTGACACCAGTCAATGTCTTTGCAAAGGTAGATTGCGGCAGAAAGAACCCATTGAGTGGTGTTGAGGTTTGCTTGATTACCTGTCTTGCAATTGATGGAATGCCCAACCAGATGGCTAATATGGTACAATACTTCATCAAATTCCTTCCTGGGTACCTTAGTTACATGATTGTGTCCAACCAACCGTTTAGCAAGAGCTTTCAATTCGTTGTCAGTGACGGTCGTGGAATAAGTAACACCAGCCTTTTTCTTGATCCCAAGAACCTCACTAATGTTGACGACATCCAATGACAACTCAATCCCCTCAATTTCAGCATGGATAAATTTTACAATCTTGCCGGATGCACTTCGACCGGTCTCTTCTGTAGCGGTCGAAAAGAATTGATCGACGAGGGCAGGGACATGGAAGTCCTGATCGAAGGTAAAGAATGGCAGCAACCCCGTCTTGTCAAATCTCTTAATTAGATTTCTGCCAATTGCATCTTCTTTTAAATCTTCGAGGTCCATAAGAACGCCCGGTAAGAAGTGTTTAGTATTCTGAAAAAAAATTGGAAAGTTAGAACAACAAAAACAGATATGCGGTCACTAGCTAGATATTGCGGCAATTAGTACGTGATAACAATCATGCGGTAAGGAGACCACGGTAATACATACGGTCGACAACAGACTTGTTATACGGTCAACAACACGGTAAGAGAAATCTATGCGGTAAGACACACGGTCGACACACTTAGCAAGCAAATGAATAGACAATGAACAATGCGGTAAGTGTAATTCAAGCGGTCAACTTACTTGGGAAATATTTTTCAAAAACAATGAAACTTAAAAACTGAACAAAGAGGATCAAAACACACACAAACACTTTGTAGTGTGTGTACGCTTAGTAGAATGGATCAAAAAGTGAAAAGTTCAAGAACACCAAGAACATCATCAAGAACACGATGAAGATACTGTAGCCGAAACCCAGAATCAAGTAAATCAAGCCCAAAATTCGAAAAAAATGTGTGTATATCATCGAAAAATCCGATCAACTTCAAAAATGATAATAATTTCAACACATAATCAATCAAAATGCACGAAATCGAAGAAAAACGAAATGGGGGGGGGCGAAATTCGAAAAAACCCAGAGAAGTAAATATCGTCAAAAATCATCAAAAAATCTTGAAACAACACATATTGAGATGTAGAATGTTATCCTATAACAAGGATCAAGCAACATACAAGCATGTAAATCATCAAGATCAACAATGGGAAGAATATGAAAAGTTTTTTTTTTTTTGAGAAACCCAATTAAAATAGCAAATATTCGAAAATTTCATCAAAAATTAAGAGATTTAAGAACTGAAATCATACCATTCGCGATTGATAAGGTGAGGGATGGAGAGAGGATGATTTCTTGAGGGATTTATCAGCTCTAGCCATGAATTTATAGAGAGAGATATAGAGAGAGAGTCGGACTTAGAGAGAGAGTGTAGAGAGAGAGAGAGTTAGAGAGAGAGAGAGTGGAGCAGAGAGAGTGGAAATGGTTTAAGTGGAAAGGGGTATATAGGCGGTTATGGGGATATGGAGAGGTGGAAAAGTGGGAAGTTAACTCTGCAGATCAGATATGACAGAGAAAAGAGTCCTTTTTGTTTTCAAATGAGAGCCAATGACGGCGGAGCAAAAACATTATAATGATTTGAAATAAATAAAAGCGAGGGAATAATGAAAATTACCTTAATGCCCTTGATGTAAACAAAATATCACTCCTAAATATCTCTAAGGTTAGAACACTTACCTGGAATCCATGCGTGCGGAAAAAAATTTACCGTTTGTGCGGTCGATACACTATGCGGTCGATCACTAGCGGTCGACAGATATTGAGGTAGTACTTTTAAAATATTAACACCTGGCGTTGATCTGTGCGGTCAACAATACATGCGGTAGGCATGAGTGATGACCAAAATACATTTGAGGTTGCCACCAGGCGGTCGACGCAATGCGGTAGATACAAGCGGTAACCTATAAACTTGTGGTCGACAATTAAATGATATTAGCTTGATTCGAGCGGTCGATGAAAAGCGGTCGATTGAAGCAATGCGGTCGACAGAGTTGCTAGGTACCTACTTGTTTGAAGAAACTTGGAGAAACCAAAACATTAGTACAAAAATCATAAGGACAAGATATTTAGAGTTCTAGCATACCCATTTCTCCTCTGAGAAACCTAAACCTCTTGGAATCCAAAGCCTTGGTGAGAATGTCTGCAATTTGATTGTCAGTACTCACATACTCTAGATGAATGTTACCTTTTTCGACATGATCTTTGAGAAAATGGTATTTGATATCAATGTGTTTGGTCTTTGAATGCATCACAGGATTGTTGGACACAGCAATGGTAGATGTATTGTCACAATAAATTGGACAATTTTCTTCTTTGATTCCGTAGTCGACCAATTGTTGTTTCATCCAAAGCACTTGGCAGCAGCAGCTTCCAGCAGCTATATATTCAGCTTCTGTGGTAGATACGGAAACTGATGCTTGTTCCTTGCTAGCCCATGAAACGAGTCGATTTCCGAGGAAATGACAAGTTCCACTTGTGCTTTTCCTGTCAATGGTACATGCTGCATAATCTGCATCTGAGTAACCTATAAGATCGAAATTCGAATCTTTGGAATACCAAAGTCCAAGGTTAATAGTTCCAGATAAATAACGAATAATACGTTTTACAACAATAAGATGTACTTCTCGTGGATCCGCTTGATAGCGAGCACAAACACAAACACTAAACATGATATCGGGCCTACTAGCAGTTAAGTAGAGAAGAGAGCCAATCATACCTCGATACAAGGTTTGATCAACCTTTTTACCTTTTAAGTCTTTGTCAAGCTTATTGCCGGTAGCCATAGGAGTGTCGTATGCTTTTGCATTTTCAAGTCCAAATTTCTTGATAAGATCTTTTGTGTACTTTGCTTGGTTGAGGAAGATGCCTTCAGCACATTGTTTAATTTGTAGTCCAAGGAAGAATGTCAATTCTCCCATCATGCTCATCTCAAATTTGCTTTTCATTAACTTTTCAAATCGCTTACACAACAATTCATTAGTAGAACCAAAAATAATATCATCGACGTAAATTTGAACAAGTAAAGTATGATCATGATATTTTGCAATAAATAAAGTTGTGTCGATCTTACCACGCTTAAAACCTTTTTCTAGAAGAAATTTTGATAGAGTATCATACCATGCCCGTGGAGCTTGTTTGAGTCCATACAAAGCCTTTTGAAGTTTGTAGACATGATGTGGAAATTTGGGATCTTCAAATCCGGGCGGTTGAGCGACATAGACGGTTTCTTGAAGTTCGCCGTTGAGAAATGCACTCTTCACATCCATTTGATAAAGCTTGAATCTCTTGTAAGAGGCATAAGCTAAAAATATCCTTATAGCTTCAAGTCGTGCAACGGGGGCAAACGTTTCGTCGTAGTCGATGCCTTCTTCTTGTCTATATCCTTGTGCAACCAGCCTAGCTTTGTTTCTTGTGATGTTCCCATTCTCATCCATCTTATTTCTAAACACCCACTTTGTACCAATCACTCCTTGATCTTGTGGTCTTGGAACTAAATTCCAAACTTTACACCTTTCAAATTGGTTGAGCTCTTCTTGCATAGCAACAACCCAACTTGAGTCTTGGAGTGCTTCATCAACTTTCTTGGGTTCAACTTGCGATATGAATGCGGTAAGTGCATCATAATTTGATCTTCTTGTTCGAACACCGGAGTGTAGGTCACCAATGATATTTTGAATTGGGTGATCTCTGACCTCACGCACTTCATGTGGTAGGTCGGGTTGAGTTGATGGTTGTTGAAGATCTTCTAGTGGTACATCATTTGTGCCATCCCAATCATAGGTAAGTTGAGGGATTGGTTCTTCAACATTGGGTGTTTCAACTTCAACTCCATTTGAGGTAGCAGCAGATGCGGTAGCTTCTGGTGCTTCATTTGAGGTAGGTGGAGGAATAGTTAAGGTAGAAGGATTTCCTTGAGTTGATTGATTTTGTGGTCGACTTGTACCTGTCTCATTAAGCTCAACAAAATCATCAGCAACATTTGGGGCCATATGTGGCTCAAGGAGAGAATGTTCATCAAAAGTAACATGGACAGATTCAACTATCTTAAGAGTGGTTTTATTAAATACACGAAAAGCTTTTGAGTGTTTAGCATACCCAACAAATATACCTTCGTCGGCCTTAGGAGCAAATTTACCTCGATGTTCTTTACCGTTGTAGAGAATGTAACATTTGCAACCAAATATCTTGAAATAGGCAATGTTGGGGGTTCTTCCTCTCCAAAGTTCATAAGGAGTCTTGTTGTAGGTCTTGTTGATGAGGGATCGATTTTGAGTGAAGCAAGCTGTGTTGACTGCTTCAGCCCAAAAATATTGAGGTAGCTTCGATTCAGCGATCATCGTTTTTCCTGCCTCAATCAACGTTCTGTTCTTTCTTTCCACAACGCCATTCTGTTGTGGAACTCCAGCAGCTGAAAAGTTGTGGTCAATACCATGGTCGTCACAGTATTGAGCGACGCCGTTGTTTTTGAATTCTGTTCCGTTGTCGGATCGAACACTGACGACGTCGTCTTCTTTTTGGGTTTGGAGCTGTCTTAACAGTGCGGTCAAAATTTCATAACAATCGTCTTTGGAGATCATCATTTCGACCCATGTATATCTTGAATAATCGTCTACCACAACCAATGTGTATCTATTGCCTCCAATACTTGCGGTAGTGACAGGTCCAAATAAATCCATATGTAGCAGCTGCAAACATCTTGAAGTTGACGGAGTCGTCTTGCTGGAGAAAGACGATTTTGGTTGTTTGCCTAGTTGACAAGCTGAGCACTTTTCATCGTGGTGGTCAGCAACTTTGGGTAAACCACGAACCAAATTATCTCTACCAATCTTGGAGAGATACTTGAAGTTCAAGTGACTAAGTCGTTTATGCCAAAGCCAACTATTTTCGCTAACATTCTTTGCTACAAAACAGAGATTAGAAGAAATACAAGTAGAATTGAAATCAACAATGTAAACATTTTTCTTACGAATCCCTTTGAGTAAAGTGACGCCGGAGTTGCCATCCTTGATAAGACAATGAGTTGAAGTAAAGTGGCATTGCAATCCTTTGTCGCAAAATTGTGAGATTGAGAGAAGATTGTGTTTTAGACCGGTAACTAGAGAAACATCTTGGATTGTTATTTTTCCTTTTCTGATGACTCCATAACCGATAGTTTTTCCTTTGCTGTTATCGCCAAAAGTAACTGCTGGACCTTTTTCATTACGGACACTTTCCAAAAGGTTGATATCTCCAGTCATATGCCTTGAGCATCCACTGTCGAGATACCATAAACTTGTAGTTTCATTGGAGTGGCCGGCCATTAGGCAGAGGACCTACAAAATAAACATTTTAGATCGAGGTCCCCTTTATTATTTTGGGTCCTAAAGATTAGCAGCTTTTGACAACCCACACTTGCCTCACAGAAGGTGGTTTAAACCTTCTAGGATTGGGTGTGAATCTTAAAAGACATTCAGCAGCCTTATGACCATAATCATCACACACAGAACAATGGTGGAAGCCACCCAACTGAGGGTTAACAAACTTCGTTGAAGTTTTCAGCACAACATCATTTACTGGTATGGACGAGGTCGCCTTTACAAAATTCATCCACTTGAACTTTGCCGCCTTACCACTACCCGCGGTCGTTGGTTTTCTTGCGGTAGCCAACTTCTTAGATGCGGTCGACTGACCTTGCGGTAAGTTACTGCGGTAAGAGGATTCAGCGACCTTGCTGGTGCTTGCCGCAGCAGCAGGTTCATCCATGGCAATACCTTTCAACTTTGCCTTGCCAGTTTGCTTCTTAGGATAGACATAATTGAACACTAGTTTCTTCTTTGGTTCTTGTCCTACACCCTTTGAAACATGATGTTTAGCCTTCAACTCTTCCAAAGTTTGCTAGGTAAATTTCTCATCTCTTTCACAACAAGATGTACATTTAAAGTTGTCACTAGTTTGGAATCCCAAGCCTTCTTTATCACCACTAGACTTTTGGGATTCTAATATTTGTTCCATAGTGACACGAGAATTGGTCCACTCATTAGTGATCCGTTTGAGGTCATTTATCTCAGTAACCAATTCATCGTTTTTAACTTTAAATATGACATTTTGTTCTTCTAAGAAACGGTTTCGATCAGTAAGAGGAGTCATGCTCTTGATCTGCTCCTTAAGGAGGGTGAGTTCAGATCTTAGTAGAGTTTTCTCCGTCTTAAGCTGGGAAATCTCTTCAGTTGAAAGTGCTAAAGCTTCCTTCATGCCAGCAAACTTACTAATTACCTGTTCAGCTTTCATAAACATCTTTTCTTGTTCGTCGGGAGAATTATCAAACTTGACTTGTGGAGTGGTAAGCAGAACTTCCTTCACATTGGGATTGTATTGAGCCTTCTTTGCTGCACTTACATCACATCTAGAAAATAGAAGATCGCCATTCCTTTGAACTGGAGTTAGGAATCCCTTTTCAGCAAGTTCATCAGCTGTATAGCTTATCCGTTTAGATTTTGCATTTGGTGAGCGACGATTTTTATTTTCATCCTCATCATCGGAATGAGCGACCAAACAAATGTGACCTTCTTCAGAATCCTCGTCGCTTTCATCAGAGTCTGACTCTATCCAGGTAGCTAACTCTTTTGTGGCAGAGTCCTCTTCAGCGACCATTCCCTTTTGCTTTGAGTATCTAGGAGTGAAGTTGCTTTTCTTCTTCATGTACTCGAATTTGGGAATTGGACATTCTGATGCGAAATGACCGGGTTTCCTGCAATTAAAACAAACGAGATCCTCTTTCTTCTTGGAGAAGTTAGAGTACTCTTTCTTACTTGTTGAGCTGCTCCTTGAAAACCTTGCAGGAGCTTTGCTTGATGATCCGGGCCTTGCTGACTTTGTGAATTTTTGAAATCTTTTCACGAACATAGCAAAGTCGTCGTCGTCCATATCTAGTAACTCAGATGTGGAGATTTTTGGATCTTCTTCTTCGATCACTTCTTCCTTTTTAGCGACCAACGACAAACTCTTAGTTTTTCCTTCCATCTCTTCAATGTTGTGGAGCTTGATGTCAAAAACTTTGAGATTGGCGTAGAGGCTTCTGAGAGACATATCATCTAAAAGCTTGGTATCTTCAAGAGTATTTCCTTTGCGAAGATATTGAGAACCAAGAGCAGCAAGAAAATTGACATTGATTTCTTTCTTGGTAAGCTTCTTTCCAAGTGCTGTATATGTACTTACAATCTCACAATAACGATCGTAAGTGGCTCTTAGTGATTCACCGGGGATCTTAGCGAAGTTGTTGAAACGTCTTTGAATTGCGAATCTTTTGCTTTCCTTGCACGCTTGATCTCCTTCGATGTAATCTTCAATTGCATCCCAAAGATCTTTTGCTGTAGCACATTCCATTATTTGTCGACGCTGAGACGTATTCAAAGTACTCGTGAGGATATTTTTTGCTTTCACATCCATTCCAACTAGTCTTTTCTCTTCATCGGTCCATTCAGCTTTTGGTTTCTTGATTGTTGGTATGGCATCATTGGTTTCTGGATCCGGATTAGCTTTCATTGGGAAGTATGGTCCAATGGTAAGAAAATCACCAAGTTGCTCGTCCATGGAGTAGAACTGAGTTAGAATGCTGTGCTTCCATACGTCAAAGTTGTCTTCGTCGAACGCTGGAACGTGAGTGAAGTTCACCGTTGCCATAGTTTTCTGACTTGCCATTTTGAATCGGCACCCAAGCTGTTAAGCTTGAAAAACAGAAGTTTTATAAAGGTGTTTGCTCTGATACCACTTGTTGGTCCCAAAGACACAACAAGGGTATGAAAAGAGGCTAGAGGGGGGGGGGTGAATAGCCTATTTAAAATTATCAACCCTTTTTCAAAATTCAACCTTATGCTTACTATTGAGTTTTGTGGTCAAGTAAAAATCACTAGTTCAAAGTAAAATGCACAGCGGAAGTTTTAGATAAAACGAAGTAGAGTTGGTTTTGAAGTTAAAAACTGCTAGGTAAGCAAATAGTGCGGTCAGCAATATTGCGGTCGGCAATATTGCGGTCGGCAAAGATGGAGATTTGAAAGACTCAATTTGCGGTAAGCAATGCGGCAAGCACTGCGGCAAGATAACCTTGCGGTCAGCTATGTGCGGTCGGCAAAGGTTACAGACGAGGTAGGTTGAAAATGAAGTTTTGTGTCAGTGAGTGTTGGCAAAAGATAAGTAGTCAGAAGTAATAACTTAGGGAATAGGGAAGCAACAAACACAATTCACAGTCGTTTGATTATCTGGAAAGATCAAAACACTAAACGACAAACAGAGTCAATATGAACAATAAGAACAATAGCAGAAAGTAAATGACACAGTGATTTGGAAAGGTTCGATCTGTTAAAATATCTACGTCCTTTACCAAGATGGTCAGTCTTGGATTTTGAATGGAGGATATATTAATTCTCTTGAGTACAAATTACAAAGATGAAGATTTGAATTAATTCCTACTTTCTATGAAGAACAAATCCTAGACTTAGACCGGTGTATCCCTAATGATGCAATCTATGTGATTGATCAATCGGGGTGTGTGTGTGTAAAGAATCAAGAGCTCTGTATAATCTAAATGATTGAGAGCCTAATGAATCTTTAAGTGTTGCTGGGCTTGAGATTTGATGTTCTTGAAGGCTTGCTGGGGATCTTTGAAGATTTGAAGGCGAATGCTTGAAGATTCAAATGATTCTGGAAATCTTTGAGTATGATCTTCAATCACCAAGTATTTCGATAGCAATTTCTCTCTTTGAATCTCAGCACACTTTCAATGAAGAAAGTAAAGACTATTTATAGCCTTGGGTGAGAGAGATAGCTGTTGGAAGATGATGAGCTGTCACATTCTGATTGGAGCTCATATCTTTGTCTTGTAGTTGCAGAAGTTAGTGGGCAAGATGTACTATCTTGTACCAGACATAACGACCAAATTCAAATTTGAATTTTGCAACGATTAAATCAAACTTGTCGTTTCTTGGTCTTCACTTGGTTGTGTGATAGCTGGTCTGCGGTCAGACAAGATTGAGGTAACCATGTAATCAGCAAGGATTTTGGTCGTCAAAATCATGCGGTCGTCAAAAACCATGCGGTCGCCAAAAACCATGCGGTCGACAAAAACCTTGCGGTAGGCAGACTTAGCCATTTTCACCATATCAGCAGCAGCAGCATTTCTTCAGAATTTGAGGGGCTGATCTTCTAAGCCTAGCTAAACTAAAAAATGGACTTAACTAATGAAGTTGTAAAACTTCTTACAATAAAACCTAAAGTCCATAAAAAGTAAAATAAGGTTATGGGATCAATCAAATCTAGGTAATAGGAGTGGTTTATAATGTGCATACCCAACAATCTCCCCCTATTTGATTGAGACCATTACCTACTATAACAAAGACTAATTCATTGTACTTGGTAATAACATGTTTCAAGAAATTAATTTTATTAAGTTCATGCCCCAAGTCAATGCACACACAGTAAGTCAATGTTATAGATTTCTATCATCCTAAAGAATAAAATAAAAGACTAATCCTAGAAGATAGAAATATTTTTGATGCAATTCAAAGAGATAATATATGAGGGAAATGAATAGCATCAAACAACACAATCATAGCAAGTACTCTGAATCATTAAAGCGATGAAGCATAAGAGTACAAAACAAAAGAGAGAATAAAAGTAGATGTGTTACAAACCCAAATAAGTTAAACAGAAAAAAAAATTGTTTGAGGCAACCAGCCTAATCAAAAACACAACGGTAACATAAAATAGTGCGGTCAGAAGGGCGGTAGAGAGATGCGGTCGGGGGGTGCGGTCAGCTCACATATTCAGACCAGGGATCTTGACTTCATCTTCATACTCAGGAATAATGGGGCAAGAGAATGCATTGGCAAGCAAGTAGTCAAAGCTGTTCACGGTCGGGAAATCGATGCTATTGCCTTCATCATTTTCTGCCTGTGAATGGACATTACCGTGACCGGCATCAGCAACCTGGATGGATCCTTCAGTGACTGCACTTCCAGCCGATCTCTGAACAGATTCTTCTAAAGTCTCCAATTTCTTTTCAACGACCTGAAACGAACCAACGACCGTGTTGGTCAGTTCCTCAATTCTGGTGCCTTGATACTCAAGCGGGGTTTTCAAAGTTGCATAAGCGGCCTTGATTGCTTCAAGCTTCTTTGCTTGATTTTCAGTCAGAGCTTCAAGTGAAGCCTTGATGGCTATATCAACTTCCTTTTCTATGCTGAACTTGATCTTTTTCAGCTCATGGACCAAATCAGTTTTTACCAGATCCAATTGCTTGTGAATTTCAATAGAGGCCTCGACAACCTCACGCGAAAGCCCACGGTTAAGGGCGTTTGTCTGAATGGTCAGAGCCTCCTTCATGAATCGAGGAGTAACCAATAAGTCAGTAGAGAGAACGGTCGAGGTTGATGCGGTAGGTTGAACGGCAGCAGAACTGGAACTGGTATTTCCACGAACAATATCTTTCACAGTCTTTGTTATAGCTACTGTCTCCCCCTTAATGGTGTCAATCATTTTGGATGGAAGAGAGCAGATCTCTAGCTTTAAATCAGCCTGTGTGGACTTAAGATCAATAACCTCTGCGGTCAACTGAGCAATGGCAGATTGGTTTTCAGACTGGAGTTTAGTCAATGATTGAACTGCGGTCAATAGGGCGGCAACCTGTCCTGCGGTCGCCGGAATGTCATCATTCTTGACCGGAGAGGGAGGAGTTGGAACAGGAGAGTGAGTAGGAGAGGCAACTGGTGTGCGGTCAACAGGACGGTCGACTTCAATGGGCAGCTCAGTGCGGTCGACTTCAGCGACCGTGCTTCCTTTTTGAGCGGCAGCATCAGGACGGTCAAAAGTGGGGCTATCAACATTGATATCCCTGTCCTTCTCATCACTATCACCTTGTTCACTACCAACAGCAACTTGTTTATCACCATCAATGTTATCACCTTCTTCACCACTTCCAACAACTTCAACTTTTGAACCACTTGAAACTTCATCTTCAGTTTCCTCACTATCTGATTCATCCCTTAGAGAGTAGACTTGACGTGCAACCTTTTTCAATGTGGGAGCAACATCAACTACATCTGCAGTGGGAAGAGGAGGAGACCCAGTTGGGGTAAAGACCGGAGATGCGGCAACCTTTGCTTTCTTGACAACCTTGACCGGACTGAGGGAGTGAATCCTCTTTTTCTCCCCCTGAACTGTTGCGGTCGAAGGAGTCTTTGAGGATTTGAGAGATGGTGCGGCAAGTGACTTTAATGATGCGGTCGACTTGCGAGGAGGGGAAGTGGAGTAAGTAGACTTGGCGGTCGGTTCCCTGAATTTGATACCGGTAGCAACCGATGCTTTCTTTGCGGTAGGCTCAACAGCAATACCCTTGCCTTTTCCTTTGACCGGGGCGGCAGGAAGATATTCTTCTTCATCATCATCATCGTCTTCGTCACTTGCGGCAAACTGAGAAGACTTGAGTTTGGAGGGAGACTCATAGGGTTCATGAGGGTCTTTTGCAAGATAGACCTTGTAAAGTCTGGTTCCAAAACGAACACGAAAGTTTGCTTTCATGGTGGATCGGGTAAAAAGTTTGCTTTTTGAAATGGTGAGGAGAAGTTCACGATTTTTGGACATAAATTTTCGAAGCTCTTTTATGTGGGTCATGAGAAAGGTAATGAAACGAGTGTGAGTACGGTACTTGATGGTTCCCTTTTCTTTGGCGTTATTGTATGCGGCAATGTTTGCAACCAAAGCATCGTAGATAATTTGACACCAGTCAATGTCTTTGCAAAGGTAGATTGCGGCAGAAAGAACCCATTGAGTGGTGTTGAGGTTTGCTTGATTACCTGTCTTGCAATTGATGGAATGCCCAACCAGATGGCTAATATGGTACAATACTTCATCAAATTCCTTCCTGGGTACCTTAGTTACATGATTGTGTCCAACCAACCGTTTAGCAAGAGCTTTCAATTCGTTGTCAGTGACGGTCGTGGAATAAGTAACACCAGCCTTTTTCTTGATCCCAAGAACCTCACTAATGTTGACGACATCCAATGACATCTCAATCCCCTCAATTTCAGCATGGATAAATTTTACAATCTTGCCGGATGCACTTCGATCGGTCTCTTCTGTAGCGGTCGAAAAGAATTGATCGACGAGGGCAGGGACATGGAAGTCCTGATCGAAGGTAAAGAATGGCAGCAACCCCGTCTTGTCAAATCTCTTAATTAGATTTCTGCCAATTGCATCTTCTTTTAAATCTTCGAGGTCCATAAGAACGCCCGGTAAGAAGTGTTTAGTATTCTGAAAAAAAATTGGAAAGTTAGAACAACAAAAACAGATATGCGGTCACTAGCTAGATATTGCGGCAATTAGTACGTGATAACAATCATGCGGTAAGGAGACGACGGTAATACATACGGTCGACAACAGACTTGTTATACGGTCAACAACACGGTAAGAGAAATCTATGCGGTAAGACACACGATCGACACACTTAGCAAGCAAATGAATAGACAATGAACAATGCGGTAAGTGTAATTCAAGCGGTCAACTTACTTGGGAAATATTTTTCAAAAACAATGAAACTTAAAAACTGAACAAAGAGGATCAAAACACACACAAACACTTTGTAGTGTGTGTACGCTTAGTAGAATGGATCAAAAAGTGAAAAGTTCAAGAACACCAAGAACATCATCAAGAACACGATGAAGATACTGTAGCCGAAACCCAGAATCAAGTAAATCAAGCCCAAAATTCGAAAAAAATGTGTGTATATCATCGAAAAATCCGATCAACTTCAAAAATGATTTCAACACATAATCAATCAAAATGCACGAAATCGAAGAAAAACGAAATGGGGGGGGGGCGAAATTCGAAAAAACCCAGAGAAGTAAATATCGTCAAAAATCATCAAAAAATCTTGAAACAACACATATTGAGATGTAGAATGTTATCCTATAACAAGAATCAAGCAACATACAAGCATGGAAATCATCAAGATCAACAATGGGAAGAATATGAAAAGTTTTTTTTTTTTTGAGAAACCCAATTAAAATAGCAAATATTCGAAAATTTCATCAAAAATTAAGAGATTTAAGAACTGAAATCATACCATTCGCGATTGATAAGGTGAGGGATGGAGAGAGGATGATTTCTTGAGGGATTTATCAGCTCTAGCCATGAATTTATAGAGAGAGATATAGAGAGAGAGTCGGACTTAGAGAGAGAGTGTAGAGAGAGAGAGAGTTAGAGAGAGAGAGTGGAGCAGAGAGAGTGGAAATGGTTTAAGTGGAAAGGGGTATATAGGCGGTTATGGGGATATGGAGAGGTGGAAAAGTGGGAAGTTAACTCTGCAGATCAGATATGACAGAGAAAAGAGTCCTTTTTGTTTTCAAATGAGAGCCAATGACGGCGGAGCAAAAACATTATAATGATTTGAAATAAATAAAAGCGAGGGAATAATGAAAATTACCTTAATGCCCTTGATGTAAACAAAATATCACTCCTAAATATCTCTAAGGTTAGAACACTTACCTGGAATCCATGCGTGCGGAAAACAATTTACCGTTTGTGCGGTCGATACACTATGCGGTCGATCACTAGCGGTCGACAGATATTGAGGTAGTACTTTTAAAATATTAACACCTGGCGTTGATCTGTGCGGTCAACAATACATGCGGTAGGCATGAGTGATGACCAAAATACATTTGAGGTTGCCACCAGGCGGTCGACGCAATGCGGTAGATACAAGCGGTAACCTATAAACTTGTGGTCGACAATTAAATGATATTAGCTTGATTCGAGCGGTCGATGAAAAGCGGTCGATTGAAGCAATGCGGTCGACAGAGTTGCTAGGTACATACTTGTTTGAAGAAACTTGGAGAAACCAAAACATTAGTACAAAAATCATAAGGACAAGATATTTAGAGTTCTAGCATACCCATTTCTCCTCTGAGAAACCTAAACCTCTTGGAATCCAAAGCCTTGGTGAGAATGTCTGCAATTTGATTGTCAGTACTCACATACTCTAGATGAATGTTACCTTTTTCGACATGATCTTTGAGAAAATGGTATTTGATATCAATGTGTTTGGTCTTTGAATGCATCACAGGATTGTTGGACACAGCAATGGTAGATGTATTGTCACAATAAATTGGACAATTTTCTTCTTTGATTCCGTAGTCGACCAATTGTTGTTTCATCCAAAGCACTTGGCAGCAGCAGCTTCCAGCAGCTATATATTCAGCTTCTGTGGTAGATACGGAAACTGATGCTTGTTTCTTGCTAGCCCATGAAACGAGTCGATTTCCGAGGAAATGACAAGTTCCACTTGTGCTTTTCCTGTCAATGGTACATGCTGCATAATCTGCATCTGAGTAACCTATAAGATCGAAATTCGAATCTTTGGAATACCAAAGTCCAAGGTTAATAGTTCCAGATAAATAACGAATAATACGTTTTACAGCAATAAGATGTGCTTCTCGTGGATCCGCTTGATAGCGAGCACAAACACAAACACTAAACATGATATCGGGCCTACTAGCAGTTAAGTAGAGAAGAGAGCCAATCATACCTCGATACAAGGTTTGATCAACCTTTTTACCTTTTAAGTCTTTGTCAAGCTTATTGCCGGTAGCCATAGGAGTGTCGTATGCTTTTGCATTTTCAAGTCCAAATTTCTTGATAAGATCTTTTGTGTACTTTGCTTGGTTGAGGAAGATGCCTTCAGCACATTGTTTAATTTGTAGTCCAAGGAAGAATGTCAATTCTCCCATCATGCTCATCTCAAATTTGCTTTTCATTAACTTTTCAAATCGCTTACACAACAATTCATTAGTAGAACCAAAAATAATATCATCGACGTAAATTTGAACAAGTAAAGTATGATCATGATATTTTGCAATAAATAAAGTTGTGTCGATCTTACCACGCTTAAAACCTTTTTCTAGAAGAAATTTTGATAGAGTATCATACCATGCCCGTGGAGCTTGTTTGAGTCCATACAAAGCCTTTTGAAGTTTGTAGACATGATGTGGAAATTTGGGATCTTCAAATCCGGGCGGTTGAGCGACATAGACGGTTTCTTGAAGTTCGCCGTTGAGAAATGCACTCTTCACATCCATTTGATAAAGCTTGAATCTCTTGTAAGAGGCATAAGCTAAAAATATCCTTATAGCTTCAAGTCGTGCAACGGGGGCAAACGTTTCGTCGTAGTCGATGCCTTCTTCTTGTCTATATCCTTGTGCAACCAGCCTAGCTTTGTTTCTTGTGATGTTCCCATTCTCATCCATCTTATTTCTAAACACCCACTTTGTACCAATCACTCCTTGATCTTGTGGTCTTGGAACTAAATTCCAAACTTTACACCTTTCAAATTGGTTGAGCTCTTCTTGCATAGCAACAACCCAACTTGAGTCTTGGAGTGCTTCATCAACTTTCTTGGGTTCAACTTGCGATATGAATGCGGTAAGTGCATCATAATTTGATCTTCTTGTTCGAACACCGGATTGTAGGTCACCAATGATATTTTGAATTGGGTGATCTCTGACCTCGCGCACTTCATGTGGTAGGTCGGGTTGAGAGAGAATGAGTGAGAGAGAATAGTGAATTGATTGGTGTTGTGAGTATAAAAGTAAAATATGAGAGAGAATGAGTGGGATGAATAGTAAAGATTCTTTGCCATTTTAGGAATAAGACTCTTACTCTGGGACGTACCAAAATAGAAAGTAGGACTCTTACTTTGGGACGGAGGGAGTACTTCATATGAACTAGTTTTATATTTGAGCAATGCTAGGGGCACAAAATAAATTCACAAAATCTTGCTCATAACATGAGGTGGCGATATTTTATTGGTTGCATCGATAATGGACCCGCCACACTCTAATTAAAAACACCAATAAAATCTTGACACTTAAGATTTTGTGAGCATGTTTTTGTGACTTTTTTGTGCCCTAGTATTATTCTTTATATTTATAGTGTTTTACCATTGTTTTTAGCTTTAAAACACATATTCCCTCTACCATAACCATAATGAATATTGTACTTTTTTTGTCGATCTCAAAATAAATATCACATTTTTAATTTATGAAACAATATTAATGCATTTTTACCGTCGAGCACACTCCTTAAAGGGTTACAAGATTTAATGCGACATTTATACATATAATATAGTAGAGTTTGTTACCATTTATACAACGTGCTGTGGATATATAACGTGGAATTCCACTTGGTGCATGTGGCTTAGTAGAATTTTGTTATGTTAATTGATTACTATCTTATGCGAAATTCAAAATTTAAAATTCAAAATTTTAACCATCAATAATAAAATATTATGCCATAAGTATTGATCCTCCATCTTGAAAAATAATTTAACTTTTTTATTTTTCTGATAATCAATACTCCCTCCGTTTCAAAATACATGACGTTTTAGGTGTTAGTGTTTGTTCCAAAAAACTTGACGTTTTACTAATTCCAAGGAATATTTACTCTTCTTTACCTATAATAGCCCTATTCATTAATTGCAAGCTGTTTCTTGTGTAAACATTTAACTGTCTAGGGATTTGAAATCTGTTAGGGGCACAAAAGTCTATTTAATACTCCATCCGTCTCAAAATAGATGTCGTTTCAACCATTTCACACATATTAAGAAATACAATTAATGTATGTAAAAAAGTCTTATATACCCCTAAAGTAATTCAATTACCTAGGCAATTAAATAACTGTTTAAGAGATAGTCCACTATCATTAATAAGGGTAGAGTTGGTATACAACAACAAAATAACATTGAAAATAGTAAAACGACATGCATTTTGAGACAAAAAATAACTCTCAAAACGACATCTATTTTGAGACGGAAGGAGTATGTATTAATTGTATTTCTTAATATGTGTGAAGAAGTCTAAAACGACATGTATTTTGAAACAGAGGGAGTATGATTGAACATTGATTATATATATGATTGTGTGTGCGAAAAATAAATTATATTGATGAAACTCTAAAATTTATTGAGGATTAATGATCACCGTTGGAAATACCAACAATTACAACACAGCTCAATGCTAACTCAAATTAAAAATCTGAAAACATAAGTAAATAAATTAATGCATTTTTTCATATAAAGTTCAAACCAAACCATGTTTTTAGTTAATGAATCGCTACCTCATTATGATGGCGATTATCACTTAATTATTTTTGTAGTCGACAGTGATTTCTTCAGCTTGTGAGCCTCGGTTGGTATCTTGACATCGGTGGCTAAGCCTAGAAGTTTATAAACCCATATACTCCCTCTGGTCCAAAATATCTGTCACTTTTGATCAATTTTTTTGGTCCAAAATAACTGTCACTTTTGGTTCAAGACAATTAGAATTCGTAATTTACCCTTACATTGGAAGTTGTTTTACTTTATTAATTGACTTAGGTAGTATAATAATGTAAGAAAGATGAACAATAAATAAGGGTAAACATGGAACTTTCACCATTAATATGCCGTAATAATTGCATTTCTTAATCTTTGTGAAAAGTCAAAAAATGACAGCTATTTTGGACCGGAGGGAGTAACATACAAAATGAGGTGACGATAATTTATTGGTTGCATCGATTGTGGACCCGCCACACTCTAATTAAAAGCACCAATAAAATCTTGACACATCATTTTGTGAGCTAAGTTTTGTGAGATTTTTTTGTGACTTTATATTTACTCATCTTAGGTCACGCGTATCTCCAAAAGTCCCCTATCTATTCAAAGGATTCTCTTCGTTATTTTTTTTTAAAAAAATGCTTTGGACTTTAGAGTTTTTTAGTTATATAAAAAACTCATAAATATTTACGAAATTATCAAAGTTTCATAATATAAATACACGTTGCTTAAAAAGACCTAACTACCCTTTTTTGTTCGCTCTTATATTTAAATATAAGACTACCAGTCTGCTCCTATATTTAGGGCATAAGACTAGTTAACCTCTTCTAACTGAAGAATAAGAATAATTTGTTTTAATATTTTTAAAAAATATTATTAAAAAAATATCATATTTTATTAGCAAGTGCGCTCATATACTTAATTATAAGAATATTTCAACTCTTATACTTGAATTTATTTTTATAAAATAAAAAAATAAAGAAAAAAAAATAAAATAAAAAAGGGTTTTAACTTTGGGACAAATCATTTTCCCTCAAATGCCTTACTAAATTGAAATGCTTTGAAAATTTCTATGAAGTAATATATTATAATGCATGCAATATGCAGTAAGGTAAAATTATGATACGACATCATCAATTCTGCCGTCTGCCACCACCGGTGACTGATGTCGCCTAATGCCCTCGATCGCCGGACTCCGGACCGCCGGTCGCGCCTACTACCACCACCATCCATGCAGTATTATATACAATTATGCAGTATTATATCTAGTTATGGAGGAGATTACACAATAATAGTATTTGATTACTATAACATGTTGTGAGAAACTTTCGGTACATTATGATACTATTTTAGAACTTCCCGTCACTGCTCTATATCATACTAGAGCTGTAGAGCACGACGCACTAGTCAAGACGCCTAATAACAAGTAAAAATAAACCATGGTGAACCCATGACTATAGTCCACGAATA
This sequence comes from Campanula takesimana, assembly GCA_026119855.1. Taxonomy (NCBI): domain Eukaryota; kingdom Viridiplantae; phylum Streptophyta; class Magnoliopsida; order Asterales; family Campanulaceae; genus Campanula; species Campanula takesimana. The sequence goes on from JAOWBW010000013.1 coordinate 473,316, forward strand.
CTCTCCAGATCTTATAAATATTGCACTTTGACTAGTCAACATCTTTTTTAAAATTTACTTTATTTGATTATATATTTATTTTTCTATAACTAAATAATAATTAAATTATTTTATATTTAAAATATATGATATTCTTATATAGGAACAAACAAAAATATACAATATTTTTTTAATGGGAAAGGAAGAGTATGAACCAAGCCAAAATGATGGTTTTGAGATACTAAAATAGACCAATATTTAAATCTAGTTGGAATAAGAATCCGACTCCCATAGGTTTGTACTCACTCATACTGAGTTCCTGAATAATACACCCTCTTTGTCTGTTTTTCGGGAAGTTTGTACTATTTTAATTTTCATGTTAACATATGTTAATTTTGATTATATATTTGTGCTAATCCAGTGATTAAAATATAAAAAATTATTCGTAAAATCACTTAATGATTTATCAATTATACAGTATTCTTAGAATTTCACTAGGATAATTAAATCGACATCAGTGTATACTTTACGTTCATTTGTGTTGACTATTAAAAGTTGAAAGGAGATGATATTTTTGAGAATAGGGAGTATTCTTCAGTGAGTGTGTTTTGGGGGAAACTAGTTCCTCCATAAGTTATAAAAAGACTTATTTTTTACCCTTAACCCTAAACCTGAAACCCTAAAACCTAAACCTGAAACTCCAAACCCTAAATCTTAAACCCTATAAAAATAGGACTTTTTATAACATATGGAGGAACTAGTTTCCCCCAAAAAATCTCTTCGAGTGTGTTTTGGGGGAAACTAGTTCCTCCATAAGTTATAAAAAGACTTGTTTTTTACCCTTAACCCTAAACCTGAAACCCTAAAACCTAAACCTGAAACTCCAAACCCTAAATCTTAAACCCTATAAAAATAGGACTTTTTATAACATATGGAGGAACTAGTTTCCCCCAAAAAATCTCTTCGAGTGTGTTTTGGGGGAAACTAGTTCCTCCATAAGTTATAAAAAGACTTGTTTTTTACCCTTAACCCTAAACCTGAAACCCTAAAACCTAAACCTGAAGCTCCAAACCCTAAATCTTAAACCCTATAAAAATAGGACTTTTTATATAACATATGGAGGAACTAGTTTCCCCCCAAAAAATCTCTTCTTCAGTTACCCGAAAATATAGCTCTATGTAACTATGTTTCAAAAAGCTTATCAAACTCAAAACACTAGAAGCGATGTACGCAATATTGATCATCCATCGTGAAATATAATTTCACTTTATAATTTTTTCGGATAATCAATATGACTGAACATTGATTATAAATATGCATGTGTGTGCGAAAAATAGATTATATTGATGAAACTCTAAAATTTATTGACGATTAATGATCACCGTTGGAAATACCAACAATTACAACACACCTCAATGCTAGCTCAAATTGAAAATCTGAAAACATAAGTAAATAAATTAATGCATTTTTCATATAAAGTTCAAACCAAACCATGTTTTTAGTTAATGAATCGCTACCTCATTATGATGGCGATTATCACTTAATTATTTTTTGTAGTCGAGAGTGATTTCTTCAGCTTGTGAGCCTCGGTTGGTAACTTGACATCGGTGGCTAAGCCTAGAAGTTGATAAACCCATATAACATACCAAGTTACATCAATTTGCCACCACTCAAGTCCTTGTCTAGCCGAAAATTCAAATGCATGGTGATTGTTATGCCAACCTTCCCCAAATGTAAGCATTGCTACCCACCTACACATTTCATCCACCAGTTATATATATACGAACATACACATATACTTATACATACATACATACATACATATATACATATTTAGATAGATATATTGGTACGGTAAAAAAGTGAGAACTTCATTTCGGGACTACCAGTTATTCTTGGATAGATCGTTGGTGGTCCATACTCTGTTTCCCCATTTATGGGTAGCTGAATTCACTAGAAACGTCATGTGGTACACTGCCACCGTCCTCACTCCCTGCATTCAACAAAATTAATTATTAATTTTAGGGCTTAAAAAAATTACTGGTTGTAAAAAAAAAAAAAAAAAAAAAAAAAAAAAACACTTACCATTCCCCAAACGAGGTAGGGAAATCCACCAAGCGCATACAATAATAGTCCAGATGCCAATATATGAAGCTTATAAGTTTTCCTAAGAAAGACATAGAAAGGCTGCTTTTTCAAATCCTCCACGTTATTCCGGTCCTCAAGCTGAAAATTAAGTAGCGAACAATCCAAGTTAATTTCATAAATCCTTTTTATCACAAATTAATAACTAATGTAAATATTTTAGTTTTTTTTTTTTTTTTTTTTTTTTTTTTTTTTTTATGTATGATATCTTATTCATGTTATGTACTTATTCCCGTCTAAAATAGTTGCCGTATAGAAAGAAAAAAATGTTTAAAATAATTGAACAGTGCAAAAGTGACATTTATTTTAGAGCAAAGAGTGTACTAATTAATTAATGTATACATTAGTACATACCTTTTTAACAAGGTATTCGTTACTGAAGAGCCATCCCATGTGACTAAACCAAAACCCTTCAATAGGACTATGTGGATCTTTAGCAGAATCAACATGCTGATGGTGGTACCTATGTATGCTCACCCAATAAATTGGATCCCTCTGTAATAATAAACCAATTATTTATTAATTAATTTGGAAGATTTAATACCAATATACTGTTACTCCTTCCGTCTTTAAATGAATATTCAAATATTAATTCAAAAGACATTTGCTAAAAAGTTGAACTCAAGCATTTTTTGTAACATAAGTATAAGTCCGAACATCAATATCCTTCTTAATGATAACACCATATTATATAGTAAGCCTAAGTACGAATGTTGTATGTGAGAAGAAGGATTTAGTAACTTTCTGAAAATAGAACATTCATTTTTTAGATATAAAATTTAAAAATAAACATTCAATTAGGGACGAAGGGAGGGAGTAATAATTAAGAGCAGATACCTGAACGGCTAGAGCTCCACAGTAAGCATAAAGGTACTCGAGCCATTTGGGAAAGTTGAAACTCTTATGCGTGAGGTTTCTATGGTAGGAGAGAGTTATACCAGTGCCGGTGATGAAAGCCAAGACGGCGGCAACTCGAAAGGCGGGCCACGAGAAAGTTGAGGGGGCAAATGCACATAAAATATGGAGGGATGAAATCCCAATAATCATCTCCATATCAATTATTTTCCATCTCCAACGTCGACTCTCGTACGAGGACTTCTCCTCAGACCCAATGGATGAAGCTGTAACCATTTTTTTATTTACTCTTTTTAATCTCACTTTACTACTTCAGACTTCTAGTCGAAAGTAACGTGTGTAGCCTTGAAGGTTGCCCAATGCTTTTATAGCGTCACTGGAGTGGTCTAGTCAGGCCGGTATTTTTTTTTATTTTTTTTTTTGGCGCAAAATGTCTCCATCGCAATGTCTACTAAGAAAGTTATTATGTTGGAACAGTGTTCTAAAAATCGCCGTGTGGCCTGGACCTAGCGCATAGAGCGTCAAGGCGGAGCCGAGAAATTACACAAAAAAATACTGTTCCAGAGTAAGAGTCCTACATTCTATTTTGTACGTCCCAGAGTAAGAGTTTCTTTCCTAAAAGAATCTTTACTATTCATCTCACTCATTCTCTCTCCTACTTTACTTTTATAATCACACTAATCAACTTACTATTCTCTCCCATTCATTCTCTCTCCTACTTTACTTTTACACTTACATCACTTCCACCATTTCATAATTAGATTTTATTTTGTAACACATATGTATAGAAAAGTAATAATTCAAACCCGTGTACAAGCGTATGATCCCAACCCATGCTCCACTCAAAATCTGCCATGTGGCACCGACTCATTGGCCCAATATTTTTCCCCAGAAAAAAATCCGTTTTTTTTTTTTTTAGTTTTTTTACTCCATCCGTCCCAAAATACATGTAGTTGGGTTGAAATTTGTCCCAAAATGTTTGTAGTTTTGCTTTTATCTAGACATCTTTGACATTGTTTGTCAAATATACCCATATTTATCTTATTTATGATGGTAGTTGTCATTGTAAAAGCATTTAATTGTCTTGGTACTTGAAATATTTCAAGGGTAATTTAGTCCATTAGACATGCACTAATTGCTTTTCTTAATTTGTGTGAAAATCCTAAAAATACAAATATTTTGGGACGGAGGGAGTAACTTTTTTTTCGTTTGCCAAAAGTAATACTTAGTACAACTAAATGTAACAATTGTGTTACTTATAAAGTAATATTGTTTATAAGTAAACGTAACACCAGTTTTTTAAAAAAATAGCTCATTTTACTCAAGATCTAAAATACACTTAAAATGTACTCCCCCCGTCCCACCACAAGTGAGACTAATTTCTTTTTCGGTCCGTCCCACCACAAGTGAGACTGCCCAAAATGAAAATGTTTTAATATATTTATATTCAACCAACCCCACTATTTAACCCCACTCATTCTCTTCTTCATTTTCCACCACACAATTTATTCAATAAACACTACTATTTACCACACCATTCTCTTCATTTTCTACCACACATTTACTAAATTTTCTTAATTATTGTGCCCACAATTCTAGTAGCACTTGTGCTGGGACGGAGGGAGTATATCGTAGCAAAAAATAGCAACCAAATAATAATACAAGTTTAATTTAATTCATATTTAATATTTAAAAAAGTTACTGCGATAATAATTAAAGGGGAATCGAAAAAGTCATCAAATAATAATTGGTGAAAATTAATAAAAGTTTAATGTGAATTCAGTACAAAAATCATTTAATGTTGTTTTTTCAAAAGGACATTCATCACATGGGCTAGATACTGTTTGTTCTGAATTTGCAGCATTATCAGTTGGGTATTAGTTATCAAATTCCGCTCTCTCATTTTTGTAAAATTTTGGTACGAGTTTTGGAAATCTTTAATGAGATGAAGAATGCAGGTCTGATGTCGGCTGATCACTTAATGTATCAAATGTTCAAGTTGTAGAACTACTGACAAAGTATGAATCTACCAAGTATTTGTTAACCAGCTTAAGAACGTGGTTTTTTTCTTTTAACGATGTTCGGCCTCTGGTTTCGATTAATGCGATGGGCTGAAGTACATAGCACCCCGTTTCCCGCTCATGGTGACTAGGTACATTAATTGTAACAGTGTTTATACATAATTGTAACACATATGTATAGAAAAGTAATAATTCAAATATATTTACACTTTAGAACTAAAAACACTTGTGTTAGTAACATTGTAAAAATAAGAAAGTATAACGATAATTACATTTAGTTATTGTTAGTGTTACACGTATTTATAGTTAGTATTACAGTTGAATCATCAATATATTATCATATTCTAAAACACATAATTAAATTACAATCGAGCAAGAATCTAGGTGTAAAACAACCTATAAATTTTGATGATGTCAACTCATATACAGTTACATAAAGTATCGATCTTAATCCCCTAAAATCTCACTCATGTAAGATTTGATTGTTTATAGCAGCACCATGAATATTCAAACAACCTATAAACTTTGGTATGTTGTATGATTTCTAAGTCTTCCTTTCCGTTGTTTTTTCTAGGCACCTGATTTTTATCACTTGCAAAGGTCCATGCATGCGCTTGAGCCTGGATATAAATACACGTGAGTTCTCCAAACTACAAGTACTCTATATCTATATTAAGCCCAACAAATACTTCCACTTTTTGCTAAGAAATCAAAATAGAGAGAAAAATCTCGTACCAAAATTTTACAAAAATGAGATAGAGGAATTTGATAACTAATACCCAACGGATAATGCTGCAATTTCAGAACAAACAGTAAAACCAAGAGATCACGTATCTAGCACATGTCATGAATGTCCTTTTGAAAAAACAAAATTAGAATGATTTTTGTACTGAATTCACATTAAACTTTTATTAATTTTCACCAATTATTATTTGATGACTTTTTCGATTCCCCTTTAATTATTATCACAGTAACTTTTTTAAATACTAAATTTGAATTAAATTAAACTTTGTACTCCCTCTGTCCCTAAATGAGTGTCTATTCTCAAAAAATCACTGTCCCAAAATAAGTGTCTTTTTTGAACATAACTTTGTCCCTAAATATTTTTTTTCGATTTTTTTTTTCACCGGTCTCTTTATACTTGCAAAACTAAATGTTTGGAAAGGAGATTACAAGATTATATATGAATTTTTGCCACCAAATCTATATATATATATATATTAAAGTTGGTGAAGAGAGATGTGGTGATGCCACGTGGACAAATCATGGAAGAATCTTGCATTTCGTGATGCCACATCATCACTATCCTAAAAGTGTGTGACTTTTGATATTCTCATTATTAGCTAATACTATTAGCTCATAATAATAGTTATGATATGAGTTAACTATTACTATTAATAGTAATAATTAACTATAATAGTTACTATACAAGTTAACTATTACTATTAATAGTATTACTTAACTATAATAGTTACTCCCTCCGTCTCAAAATATATGTCGTTTTGAGAGTAAAATTTTGTCTCAAAATATTTGTCGTTTCACTATTTTCAAAGCTTTTTTATTGCTCTATACCAATTATACCCTTAATAATGATAGTGAACTATCTCTTACCTAACCATTTAATTACCTAGGTAGTTGAATTACTTTAGGGGTATTTTGGTCTTCTTCACATGCATTAATGGTATTTCTTAATATGTGTGAAACACTCCAAAACGACATATAATTTGAGACGGAGGGAGTAATATACAAGTTAACTATTACTATTAATAGTATTAGTTAACTATAATAGTTACTATACAAGTTAACTATTACTATTAATAGTATTACTTAACTATAATAGTTACTATACAAGTTAACTATTACTATTAATAGTAAGTTAACTATTACTATTAATAGTATTAGTTAACTATAATAGTTACTATACAAGTTAACTATTACTATTAATAGTATTACTTAACTATTATAGTTAATATGTATGTTAATATATTACTACTAATAGTATAAGTTAAGTATTACTATTAATAGTAATAGTTAACAATAGTAGTTACTATACAAGTTAAATATTACTATTAATAGTATTAGTTAACTATAATAGTTAATATATTAGTTAACTATTACTATTAATAGTATTAGTTAACTATAATAGTTACTATATAAGTTAATTGTTACTATTAATAGTATTAGTTAACTATAATAGTTACTTTATTAGTTAGTTTTTACTATTAATAGTATTAGTTAACTATAAATAGGCTATATACATTAACTATTACTATTATTAGTATTAGTTAATTATAATAGTTATTATATAAGTTAAATTATTAACTAATCATAATAGTTACTATATCTATTAACTATTACTATTAATAGTATTAGTTTATTATAATAATTATTATATAAATTAATCATTGCTATTACTATCAATAATATTATTTAATTATAATAATAGTAATTATATAGATTAATTATTATTATTAATATTTTTAGTTAAAATGATAATTACTATATTAGTTAACTATAGTTAAAATATTATTTTTAAGATATATTATTGGTTTCCCGTGCAGAGCACGGGCTACCCGCTAGTTGTACAAAAAGTTGAGATTTTCAGATGTCCCTTAAAATGAAATTTGGACACTCATTTAGGGACATGGGTAGTATTATTATTTGGTTGCTATTTTTTGCTACGATATACATTAAGTGTATTTTAGATCTTGAGTTGCCAAGGCTCTCATCTATACTCAGAGTGATGGCCCGTTTCACCCCTAGATTCTTTAACTAAAACATCCTCCAAAATACGCAATTGTTGTCTAGTAGACCGATCGGCAAGTTGAAGGGTCAATGTGATGGGTTTTAACTCAGGCGAGCCTAACTCAAGATACATGTGATATGGCAATAAATTGATGCTAGCGCCAAAATCCAACATCGCCTTCAACTTAGTAGTATCCCCCAAAGAAATGGAAATTGTGAAACTTTGATGTAAAGACGCAGCGGAATGATAAACAATAATTGATCGAAATCAACTATTCTCCAAGGAATAAGTATTCCCAAAAGAATTTCGATGAAATTCTTGAACAAAGAAATAAAGGAGGTTAAAGAGGGATAAATAATTGCTAAGCAATCAAATTTTTATTGAGAATAATCTAATTTTCAGAATACAACTTGAGGCATATTTTATAGTGCCCATAAAACTTAAAAAACAATCCTAAACCTTCTAGAATTAACCCTAACATATATAGTAACCTAATAGGACTTAAAAACTAGTAAATTGACTCAATATCTATTCTAGAATCCTATAAAATTAACCTACTAAAAATAATGACGAAAATAATAAAAATACTAATTAAAATACTAATTAAATCCTAACAACTAATAAAATACCAATATAATTATAATATTTGATATAATTATATTCTCGTATTGCATCATTCACCACCGCTTCAAAACAACTCGTCCTCGAGTTCGTTCTTGAATCTTGAAGTCGTCCACTCCACTTGAAAAGATATTTGGAATAAACTCTTACTTTTCCGAGCCTCAAAAATTTTGACTCGCGTACTTAATAAACATCAAATGTGACCTGCGTACTTATGATTGGCAAGATTTTTAGACTAATTTTTTAACCCCCGTTAAAATTTTAACGGAGGTTAAAAATTAGTCTAAAAATTAGACTAATTTTTAAAACAACACTCCCTCCCCTCCCCTCTCCTCTCAACAACCCTACTTGTACAAATGTAAAGATCATGGCAACATCAACCACAACCGGGATCACATCAACCAACTCACTTCAACAACCCTGTTCATCTTATCACTTTCCAAGATTGGACTCTCCTATCGGTCGTCCATCTTGCGGGGGCATGTTAAGAATATTAGAATCCTTCTTTAATTACAATTGTATATTTTCTATTGTTTATATTATTTACTTTCCTAATAGCATTGCTATTGTATAGTTTCCTTTTTCCTTATGTAACTAGAATAGCTTGGAGAGTACTCCACCCTCCTGTATAAATACCCTACTCATATGATCAATAATACTTGAGTCATTCATACAATATTATTTGAGTCTCTCATATCAATTATCTCTCTTCATGTATGATTGGCTCCGACTATCTCTTTCTCTAATCCTTGACACTCTATAATAATAAACCAATTAATTATTAAATAATTTGGAAAATTAATTCTAATATGCTTCATATATAATTACTCCTTCAGTCTCTAAATAAATATTTAAATTCTAACTTAAGAGACATTTGCTAAAATGTAACATATATTAGTAGGTACATCATTATCCTTCTTAATGATAACACCATATTATATAGTAAGTCTAAGTACGAATCAGAACTTGTTGTATGTTGAGGAAGGATTTAGTAGCTTTCCGTAAATCAAATATTCATTTTTAAGACAAAAAATTTAAAATTTTGGACATTCAATTATGGAGGGACGGAGGGAATAATAATTAATTAAGAGTAGGTACTGTTGGGATTTTGGCTTAAATTCTAATCCAAATTGGATTGTGAAAATCATGCGTAGGAATTTATTTCCTAATTGGACAAGAAGTGAGAAGATTGTTTCCTAATGCAAGTAGGAGAGGAATTTGTGAGTCCTTATGGGTGTAGGACAAAGATTCCTTATTGTACTAGGAAAGAGTTTTATTTGAAGCCTTTATAAAAGGTGTGAGGGCTATTATTTTGTGTGTGCCTATTTGTATAGGGGAGGCCCCTATACAAATAGGCTTCACCAATATGGTTTTTTTTTTAGGGTTCTTTGTGTGTGTATTTTCAAGAATGTTGAGAAGGAGAGATACCTCCATTCTTGTAATACCAATTTGAGAGAGTAGTGAGTCTTTGCGAGTTTCTTGAAGAAAACTCGTCATCTTGTAATTCCATGATATTATAGTGAAAAGTTGATCGGTGTGGACGTAGCCCATTGATGTTGGGGTGAACCACGTTAAATCTTGTGTCTTGTTCTTGTTTTGTGCGCGTGGGTATTTTGTTATCTCTTATTGCGATTTGTCTTGTTGGCACGATCCCAACAAGTGGTATCAGAGCCTAGGTTGATGGATGGGCCAGACGCGCAGTGGACCGCGTGTGTGAGTTGTGGGATTTCCTCTTGTGTGACCTCGCGAATAAGAAGAATTGCCTAGTATATAAAGGTGTCCACACACTCCATTAGTATGAGGCCTTTTGGGAGATGACCCAAAAACAAATCCGTGTGGGCTGGGCCCAAAGCGGACAATATCATACTAGTGTGGAGTGGTGGGGTGGTCGCGGTCCCAACAACTGGTATCAGAGCCTAGGTTGATGGATGGGCCCGACGCGCAGTGGACCGCGTGTGTGAATTGTGGGATTTCCTCTGGTGTGACCTCGCGAATAGCATGATGGTGTGCCTTGTGTCGAAAGTCTTCCTGATAAAGGTAATCAGGCGGCGTGTCCCGCGGGTGGTGGATAGCTGCGGTACAAGTAAAAATTCGCTGGAGGTGGTCCTTGGTTTGAGGGGAAGATTGTTGGGGTATCAACCCAAGTCCCACATCGGCAATTGAAAGAAGAATTGCCTAGTATATAAAGGTGTCCACACACTCCATTTGTATGAGACCTTTTGGGAGATGACCCAAAAACAAATCCGTGCGGGCTGAGCCCAAAGCGGACAATATCATACTGGTGTGGAGTGGTGGGGTGGTCGAAGTCCCAACAGGTACCTGAACGGCTAGAGCTCCACAGTAAGCATAAAGGTACTCGAGCCATTTGGGAAAGTTGAAACTCTTATGAGCGAGGTTTCTATGATAGGAGAGGGTTATACCACTACCGGTGATGATAACCAAGACGGCGGCAACTCAAAAGGCGGGCCACGAGAAAGTTGAGGGGGCAAATGCACATAGTATATGGAGGGATGAAATCGCAATAATCATCTCCATGTCAATTATTTTCCATTTCCAACATCGACTCTCGTACGACGACGACTTCTCCTCAGACCGGATGGATGAATCTGTTACCATTTTCCAAATTACTCTTCTTAATCTCCCTTTACTACTTCAGACTTCTAGTATAAAGTAATGTGCGTAGTCTTGAAGGTTGCCCAATGCTTTATAGTGTCAATGGAGTGGTCTGCTCATGCCGGTATTTTTATTATTTTTCGCGCAAACTGTCTTGCAATGTCCAAGACGGCTTACGTTTCGAAATATATGTCGTTTTAAAAGTGAAAATTTGTTTCAAAATATTTTACACTTTGCTATTATTAAGAATTTCTTTCTCTTTTCTGTCAATTATACTCTAATTAATTATTCTGAAGCAAGGTTCTAAAAAGTACTAGGCGGTCGCTAGGCGCCACAACTGGGCCTAGCGTTTAGGCGGGCTTAGACGGGGCCTAGGCGGGGTCGAGAATTCAAACATAGTTATAATATTCTTGGCGAGACCTAGGCGTTTCATGAACGCCTAGTGCTTAGGCGAGCGTCTTTTAGAACACTGTAATGTGAAGTATCTCTACAAGTAGTACACAAAAGTGGTACAGAAGATTTCATCTCCACTTACATGTAAATTTAGTAGTTTTCGTTATCGAACGGTAACATTAGATGTCTTTCTCGAAACTTGTAAAAAGTCGAAAAACGGTGAATATATTAAACTTGGGTGGCACATGTTTTAACTTAACCCTAAGCTTCAACTTTGGCATTAAGTATACTCATTAGTGTTAATATACTCCAGTTTACAGAACCCCATTTACATTCGCAAGGCCCAATTACACCTACCTCCGAATCTTAGCACTAAATCTTAGGTGGGCAATGCTAGGCGCACAAAAGAAGTGAGGCAGTCTCTTGTACACCCGCCGCACGCTGTGTGACGGGGCCAGGCGACTTTTTTTTTTTTTTTTTTTTTTTTTGTCACCCAAAACTTTTTTTCCTCCCAACAAAAGTAACACTTATTATAACGAAATGTAACACTTTTTTCTTTCAAATGTAACATTTTTTTTTAAAAAAATGTACCACATTTTTGCTGCAATAGATTAAAAGACAACATAAAAATTGACAACTTAACTAATGTAACACTTTTTATAAAGGAATGTAACACTCTTTTTTTCAAATGTAACACTTTTTTTTCTTTCAAAAATTAACATAGGATTGATAACCTAAACTAATGTTACATTTTATAAAAAATGAATGTAACATTTTTTTTTCTCAATTGTAACAGTTTATATTCTTAAATGTAACATTATATCTGAAATGTAACAATTTTTTATTGAGAAAGTAACAATTGAAATGCAAATCCAATTTTTTTTTTTGTAAAACTCATGTTACATTTGACTGTAAAAGTGTTACTTTTTCAATATGAAACTGTTACTTTTATTAGAACAGAGTGTTACATCTCAGCTGACAAAGCAACTCAAACTTTTTGTGTGTAAAAAAATGTTTTTTTTTTTTAAAAAATCAAACCATATCATGACCTATGTAGATTTTTTCGTCTCGTCGAGATGAACACAACGGTATTTTTGATTTTTTTTTCTGAGTTATAAATCTCAAGATATAGCATTTTAAAGTTAATGGTTTTTTTTTTAAAGGTGACACGTGGCAGCGCGCGGCTGGGTGAACCAGCGAGTGGCTCACAGCGCGCCACGTGTCGTAATGGGACTGGAGGATATGTGGGTCGGTCGGGTCACTGGGCCGGGTCGGGCGGGTTTGACCCGCCGCACCGCCGCATGGAGCGGCCCTTGCCGCATATAAGAATTTGTCAAAGAAGTTTAGAAAATGATGAATACAAAATGAGGTGGCGATATTTTATTGGTTGCATCGATTGTGGACCCGCCACACTCTAATTAAAAGCACCAATAAAATTTTGACACATCATTTTGTAAGCTAAGTTCATGTGATATTTTTTTGTGACTTTATATTTACTCATCTTAGGTCACGTGTCTCTCCAAAAGTCCCCTCTCTATTCAAAGATTCTCTTCATTTTAAAAAAAAAAAATGCTTTGGACTTTAGGGTTTTTTAGTTATATAAAAAACTCATAAATATTTACGAAATTATCAAAGTTTCATAATATAAATACACGATGCTTAAAAAGACCTAACTACCCTTTTTTCTTCTCTCTTATATTTAAGTATAAGACTACCAGTCTGCTCCTATATTTAGGGCATAAGACTAGTTTACCTCTTCTAACTGAAGAATAAGAATAATTTGTTTTAATATTTTTTAAAAATATTATTAAAAAATTTCATATTTTATAAGCAAGTGCGCTCATATACTTAATTATAAGAATATTTCAACTCTTATACTTGAATTTATTTTTATAAAATAAAAAAATAAAGAAAAAAAATAAAAATAAAAAAGGGTTTTAACTTTGGGACAAATCATTTTCCCTCAAATGCCTCACTAAATTGAAATGCTTTGAAAATTTCTATGAAGTAATATATTATAATGCATGCAATATGCAGTAATGTAAAATTATGATACGACATCATCAATTCTGCCGTCTTCCACCACCGGTGACTGATGTCGCCTAATGCCGTCGATCGCCGGACTCCGGACCGCCGGTCGCGCATACTACCACCATCCATGCAGTATTATATACAATTATGCAGTATTATATCTAGTTATGGGAGAGATTACACAATAATAGTATGTGATTACTATAACATGTTGTGAGAAACTTTTCGTACATTATTATAATACTATTTTAGAACTTCCCGTCAATGCACTATATCATACTAGAGCTGTAGAGCACGACGCACTAGTCAAGACTCCTAATAACAAGTAAAAATAAACTATGGTGAACCCATGACTATAGTCCATGAATACTCTCCAGATCTTATAAATATTGCACTTTGACTAGTCAACATCTTTTTTAAAATTTACTTTATTTGATTATATATTTATTTTTCTATAACTAAATAATAATTAAATTATTTTATATTTAAAATATATGATATTCTTATATAGGAACAAACAAAAAATATACAATATTTTTTTAATGGGAAAGGAAGAGTATGAACCAAGCCAAAATGATGGTTTTGAGATACTAAAATAGACCAATATTTAAATCTAGTTGGAATAAGAATCCGACTCCCATAGGTTTGTACTCACTCATACTGTGTTCCTGAATAATACACCCTCTTTCTCTGTTTTTCGGGAAGTTTGTACTATTTTAATTTTCATGTTAACATATGTTAATTTTGACTATATATTTGTGCTAATCTAGTGATTAAAATATAAAAACTTATTCGTAAAATCACTTAATGATTTATCAATTATACAGTATTCTTAGAATTTCACTAGGATGATTAAATCGACATCAGTGTATACTTTACGTTCATTTGTGTTGACTATAAAAAGTTGAAAGGAGATGATATTTTTGAGAATAGGGAGTATTCTTCAGTTACCCGACAATATAGCTCTATGTAACTATGTTTCAAAAAGCTTATCAAACTCAAAACACTAGAAGCGATGTACGCAATATTGATCATCCATCGTGAAATATAATTTCACTTTATATTTTTTCGGATAATCAATATGACTAACATTGATTATAAATATGCATGTGTGTGCGAAAAATAGATTATATTGATGAAACTCTAAAATTTATTGACGATTAATGATCACAGTTGGAAATATACCAACAATTACAACACACCTCAATGCTAGCTCAAATTGAAAATCTGAAAACATAAGTAAATAAATTAATGCATTTTTCATATAAAGTTCAAACTAAACCATGTTCTTTGTTAAGGAATCGCTACCTCATTACCATGGCGATTATCACTTAATTATTTTTGTAGTCGAGAGTGATTTCTTCAGCTTGTGAGCCTGGGTTGGTAACTTGACATCGGTGGCTAAGCCTAGAAGTTTATAAACCCATATAACATACCAAGTTACATCAATTTGCCACCACTCAAGTCCTTGTTTAGCCGAAAATTCAAATGCATGGTGATTGTTATGCCAACCTTCCCCAAATGTAAGCATTGTTACCCACCTACACATTTCATCCACCAGTTATATATATACGAACATACACATATACTTATACATACAAACATACATACATACATATTTAGATAGATATATTGGTACGGTATAAAAGTGAGAACTTCATTTCGGGACTACCAGTTATTCTTGGATAGATCGTTGGTGGTCCATACTCTGTTTCCCCATTTATGGGTAGCTGAATTCACTAGAAACGTCATGTGGTACACTGCCACCGTCCTCACTCCCTGCATTCAACAAAATTAATTGACTAATTAATTTTAGGGCTTAAAAAAATTACTGGTTGTTAAAAAAAAAAAAAAAAACACTTACCATTCCCCAAACGAGGTAGGGAAATCCACCAAGCGCATACAATAATAGTCCAGATGCCAATATATGAAGCTTATAAGTTTTCCTAAGAAAGACATAGAAAGCCTGCTTTTTCAAATCCTCCACGTTACTCCGGTCCTCAAGCTGAAAATTAAGTAGCGAACAATCCAAGTTGATTTCATAAATCCTTTTTATCATAAATTAATAAGAGGAAGTCTTGTGTGAGACGGTGTGAGACGGATCTCGACAAGAGAGGAAATGGGCTTGCCCCGTCCCACCCATAGGGGGCAAACCATTTAATCTCTCAAGGGGATCCGTCTCACATGTGAGACCGTCTCATACAAGTTTTTGTCAATTAATAACTAATGTGATAGACAACCACATAACTCGGCTTCCTAACCCTAGCTTGACCGGCAAGTTCCCTTGTGTGATACGCAAGTTGTTATCAGTTAGGAAGAGATTTAGTTTCCTTGTATTAGAGATAGCTTAGACTTCTAGCAATTATATTCCTCTTATGTATAAATAGGGTTCCAATATCTCAATAACAATTAATCAAAATTTCTCAGTTATGTTCATGGTCTTTATACATTTTCTATATAATGTAAATATTTAGGGTTTTTTTTTTTTTTTTTTTTTTTTTTTTTTTTGTGTATGATATCTTATTCATGTTATGTACTTATTCCCGTCTAAAATAGTTTTCGTAATTAGAAAGAAAAAATTGTTTAAAATAATTGAACAGTTATTTTTAGAGCAAAGAGTGTACTAATTAATGTACTATACATTAGCACATACCTTTTTAACAAGGTATTCGTTACTGAAGAGCCATCCCATGTGACTAAACCAGAACCCTTCAATAGGACTATGTGGATCTTTAGCAGAATCAACATGCTGATGGTGGTACCTATGTATGCTCACCCAATAAATTGGATCCCTCTGTAATAATAAACCAATTATTTATTAATTAATTTGGAAGATTTAATACCAATATACATTCCGTCTTTAAATGAATATTCAAATATTAATTCAAGAGACATTTGCTAAAAAGTTGAACTCAAGCATTTTTGTAAGATAAGTATAAGTCCGAACATCAATATCCTTCTTAATGATAACACCATATTATATAGTAAGCCTAAGTACGAATAAGAACTTGTTGTATGTGAGAAGAAGGATTTAGTAACTTTCTGAAAATAGAACATTCATTTTTTAGATATAAAATTTAAAAGTAAACATTCAATTAGGGACGAGTAGTTCATTGGAGTGTCACCATATTATATAGTAAGCCTAAGCAATCAATTTTTTATTGAGAATAATCTAATTTTCAGAATACAACTTGAGGCATATTTTATAGTGCCCATAAAACTTAAAAAACAATCCTAAACCTTCTAGAATTAACCCTAGGACTTAAAAACTAGTAAATTGACTCAATATATATTCTAGAATCCTATAAAATTAACCTACTAAAAATAATGACGAAAATAATAAAAATACTAATTAAAATACTAATTAAATCCTAACAAATAATAAAATACCAATATAATTATAATATTTGATATAATTATATTCGCTGAAAATGTCAATGGCCTTGGGTAAGTGATATCAAAAGTGTTGTCACTGCAACGATATCACTTCTGGCAACACTTAACACACATGAACAGAAAACTGTTTCTGAAAAGAGTTTGCAGCGGAAAATCAACACAAGAATTATTTTTCTCAAGATATATAAATTATATATCTTGAGGGATGCCTCAAAAGGCGAGACCTTTACTAAATATTATGAAGTGAAGTACAAGGCCGAGAGTTCCCTAATGCTATTACAATGAAAGCTTTGTGGAACGACTAAGTCTAATACACAGAATCCTAACCTAGCCAAGACACTTATAATACTCGATACAAGAATATAAATGTGTTTGGGAATTTATAAGGAACTAAGGAATGTGTAAGACTTTCTTGTGAGGAGAGTGTGTGTTCTTGCTTCAAGTGTTGTGTCTTCAATGCTTCACCTCCTTCACTATTTATAGGCTTCAAGAATACTTGGGAGTTACTCATAATGGCTTGGAGAGGTGGTAAAAATGTGGTGGAGTGGAGAGGTGGAGTTGCCGAGCCTTGGGGAAGAATTTCTCCACATGTCCATATTTGTAGGAGCTAATTCTTGGTGCCCAAGTCCTTGCATACCCGACTTGTACCTTCTTGCTATCCATGCCTTGTACTTTATTGATCAACAACTCAGCCTTTGAATGGGTCAAATCCCATGTGTTTGTTGTAAATTAAATCCCCACATGTTTATGGATAAAATCTCATTTTATCCATAACTTCTTTTTAACTTCCTTGCATTATTCTAGCATAGGTTATACCTGAAAATGGACCAACATAGACAATAAACCTTGCAATAATATTAGTCATTAGTACAACAATTATTTATGAAGCAAATATACAAATATATGCAGACTGTCCGACGGTATCACTTGGACAGTGTGATCAGCACTTGTGGTATCACCACATTCTGCACTTACAATCTCCCCCTTAATTGTATATTTCTTCACAAACTAAATAATGCTGTGACCCTGCAAGACAATGTTAGCCACAAATACAGAATATACATAAATTCTCCCCGCAAAGATTAACTCCCCCTCAAAGAGACAAGTCAACCGAAAAACAATGATTTTGAAATAGTTTTAAACCAAGTAAACTAAACATGATTAAAAACTAATTATCCAAAACAAAACCAAAGTTATAAAATCCAAAAACCAAGAAGTGTTTAACACACTTCACACAAATAAACCAACCAAAAAACAAATGTAAAACAAATGTTACGTGCAACTAATAGTTTTAAAACAACTAACATAAAAATTGTTTTTAAAAGCTATCAAGAATAGAAACACACCAACTACCAAACCTGTTTGAGTATCACTAGCCCGCCCACGTTGTAAGTACCCCAATCTGAAACCGACCTATCTTAGAGGTAGCCTTCGCACCGTTTCAGGGATAAGCTAATAGGCCAGGACCTCCCTAGGATAAGCTATAAATTCCAGGACTACTCTGGTATAAAATTGGAAAAATCCAGAAGCTCGCCAGGCTGAGCCGTACGGATGCTTTGGGTACTAGAGGGGCCTAGCCGTACGGCTGGTTTGGGCACCCTCAGTCCCTATAAATAGAACCCCTTGCTGATCATTTCAGGGGGGGGGGAGAAACATTAGAACTAAGGTAACTCTGTCGAATTCACCTCAGAATAGTGTGAGTAAGAGTGAACAAAGAGTGAAAGAGAGAAAGGAAGATTGGCCTAAACCAAGATAGGTAAAGCCACCTCCTCCCCCTCACTTCTCTTCATCTAAGAACTCTATTTATCTTTGATCTTGTCATTTATTGTTTATCTTTACATTCTTGCAAGTCTTGTCCATTCAAGCAATATACATATATCTATTATTATTTATATTTCCTAGTCCAAGCCATGAGATGATCAAAGGTGCCCTCCATACTTTGTGTGGAAGAGGTTCAAACCTAGTTTGATCATGGCTTGTTGATTGTTCATTTACATTCTTGTCATGGATGATGCTCTTGTTGTTCATTTTGCTCATTTTAAGCTATGATGATCATGTTGAGGATAAAGTCTCAATCTTTATCCCCATCACCTTGATCTAGCCCAAAATTTCCAAGTTTGGGTAATAAAGATCCAATCTTTATGGTTTGTTCTTGTCCCTAAAGGATTAATCTTTCCTAGAAGAGCCATTTTGATGGTAAAGTTTCAATCTTTACTCATCAAATGGTCACTATGGCTCAAAAGGGCATATTGACCACCTTTTTCATGTTTCTCCCATGATTGCCTTTGATCATGCCTAAACTCTTGTTTTGGGAGGTTCTTTGATGATCAAATGGCATAGGAATGAGTTGTTAATGTTGTTTTGTGTTGGAATAACAAACTGGAATCATAACAGTTTGGTCCAGTTCGAGCAGAATGCTCTGTTTCTGCCTGAAACTGGACTGTTGCTTGAATAAACTGTAAAATCCCAGGAGTGGTCTCCCCATCCGTACGGCTACTTTGGCCGTATGGGTAGACTGACCATTTTGCCCTTCTGTCTTCTGTTTTCTTGTCAAACAAACCCTTTTTCAGTTGAAAAGATAAATAAAAAATTAAAACAAAGATTTTCCGTTAAAACACACACACACACATGCACTTTTGTTAACTAACAAGGGAGACTCGGCTTTGTCCGAGGCAACTTGGGAGGACGTAAAAACTCTTCCCAAGTTGTAACCTGACCTCCGAACCTTTGAACTCAAACCTTTGTCATTTTGTTGGGCTTAAAATTAACAAAATGTGGCGACTCCGTTAAATTGGCCCGGTTCCCGCGTTTGGTATTTCGCCCTTGAAACGTGCTCGTGTTTTTTTTTTGGGGCGGGATCCTTACAGTGGCGACTCCGCTGGGGATTAGAGTGCTTTCGGACTTCTTTCTAGAAGGTTCGGGGGCATTCCTGTGTGGGTCAAACTCCCGTTCCCGTTAGTTGACTTCTTGCATGTTTGTGTGTGTTTGATGTTTTTGTTTGAACTATTTTGAGTACATACGTTCTGGAAATACAATAAACTGGGGCTTGATGACCAGAAGTTGGAGAAACTGAGAAAATCTTCACCCTCTTGCTTTAGCCGTACGGCTACTTTGGGTAGGGGCCAGAGTGTTGCCAATTAACAGTTTGGTGCAGGGCTGCAACATTCTGGGTGCCCCTTTGCTTCTACTTGTCCAGGTTCCAAATTTACAGTCTTACTTATGCACATTACCTTCATTCTTTTGGCCAAAACTTGGTTTTAAAGGGTAATAAAACTTGGTTATGCATGATCTTTTGTCAATAAAATGGTTTCCAAAACCTCATCGTGCATAATCCTTTTGTAAGGGTTTTTCTTGAGTCTTCTCGTTGTGCACAAATTGCTTTGTACAAAAGGGTTTCAATGTAAAATATTTGTTTTGCAAAAGTTTGATTCAAAATTCTTTGTTGTGCACAACTTGGTACATGTACAAGTTTTGGTCTTTGTTTGCTTATATTCCTTGATTTGTTGTGTATAAATTGCTCAATCCATGCTTGTTCATACTTGTTCATATCTTGCTTATGCCATGCTCATGCTATCGAAAAACGAATTGAAAATCTCTCTTTTTACTCAAAAAGGAGCATAGAATGACTTCACACCACGCGCACTTGACCGTGCACGTTCCAAATACCCTTTAAACCCGGGGTGGATGCCACGATGCAGCTCGTTGGGCGCTCTTGTTCCCTTCGATGCGCGCACGGGTCCATCCCACCTTACCTTCCGAACCGAGTCAACCACACTTGTCCGTGACACACAAATACCGTGACTATGGTTCGTTTTTGGTCTAGTTCACGTTACCACATCCTTGATACGTGCTCAAAGCTAATTGTGGCCAAATTAATGCCCGAGTTGTGACTCCTTGATGTAATGCAAGTGTGGCCTAACCAGCCTCTAACTCGTGTGTTAGTGACGACCGCAATTAGCAAGGGCCATGTACTAAGGATAGGGTGACACCGTGTCGTTAAGCCCTAATGAACGAGTTATTTTAATAATCCTTAAACCCATGGTCAAGGATCGAGACGCCTCATTCAAAATGAGGTCATGTCGGAATGTCGGTGCAGCCTTCGGTGTAGCCTTCGGAGAAAAGTCTCGATCCCGACTGGGGCTTAACCATGATTAGGATGACCCGCGTATTGGGAACTTTACGATGCACTAGACCCTAGGTTCATTTCTTTTGATCGGTGGAAGTCGCGTGCCCTATAGGACCCTCGCCCGGGATAGTCCGTCCTTGGGAGCGTGCAATACAGGTGAAAAACGAGGGGTCTATAGGCGTAGTGATGGCCTCCACTGATCTAGGATTATAGAATAGTTGCGAAAAAGAAGAGTGATCTTTTCCAACCAGTTAGGAATAAATCTGTTTTAGGTAAACGTGAACATAATTAATCAATAATAGTAAACCTTCATGTTGCATGAGCCTAAAGCCTGTTTGCCCCAAACACCGACCCGAGTCCATACCTGAGTCTGAAATGAACCTCCTTCTCCGCAGCGCATAAAAAGTGGGTCAGAGTTCCGGGTCATCGCCTGATTAGTGCCGAGTCGGACAGTTCATCGACAGCTTCATTGAGGTTTTTCCAAATGACTAGCCCGGCAGGAAGTAGTAGTGGGGGTGACAATGCCACAGATCCGAACGGTCTTAGCAGGGAAGAGTTGGTACAGGCTTTAGAGGCCGCCAGGGCCCGGGAAGAGAATGACAGAAAATGCCTCGAGGATATGCAGAATAGGGTCACGGAGATCATGAGACAGAAAGGGGTAGCCATTGTGTTTGAAAAGGACGGAGGCTTTGTGGAAATCACTGATGAAGAAGGAATTGAGAATGTGCCGCCTCAAGGGTACAGTCGGGTCCCGCCCCCTCAAACTTACCCAATTGTGGGGACCTCACGTCCCACATCCCAAACCGCCACTCACCAAAATGTGCCCATCACTCATGTTCCCCTTATCCCACCGGGTGTTGCTTCCATGTACCCACCGGGGTTCAATCTATATGACACGGTCCCAAACAGTCAAGCACCCTTGGCCCCATCTACTGCCGGCTTGCCGCCTCCGGCCCTGCCAACCATCTCTAGAGAAGTGCCTTACCCACTCTACTACCCGATGTCCCAAACATCCAAAACTATCCCACCATATATCCCAACAAGCAACCTGGCGCCAGGGTATGTCTATACCCACTTGCCACCTACAAATCCTCCTCCGATAGTCCCCTCCTCCACTTCACCTCCCAACGCAGTGCCATTGACAAGTCAAATCATGGGATCCGTCAACTCCAACCCCCATGTGGACCCTCAAGTGGGATGGATAGTTGAGAAGCTGAAATAAATGGAGGAAAGGTTCGAGGGAATGAACGAGAAGAAGTTCACCTAGGGAGTCACGGACCCCGATAAGGTCGTCCCCCTCCCTCATCGATTCAAAATGCCGGAAATTGACAAATTTGACGGGACCGCCTGTCCCCAGACTCACCTCAACGCCTACACCTTGGCGATGAGGGCGAAGGGTTGCACCGTGCAGCAAATGGCTGATCACTTTCAGTTGTCCTTAAGGGGAAATGCACTCAAATGGTTCTTCAACTTAAAGGATGAGTCTCGAACCACATGGGACCGGATTAAGGAAGCATTCCTCACCAAGTACCGTTCTAACTTGGAGTGGGAAACCAATCGCACCGATTTGCAAAGCACACTGCAAAAGACCGAAGAGCCGATCAGTGAGTTTTACAAAAGATGGAACTACAAATTGGGAGAAATTTCCAATCCTCCCACCGAGGATGAACAGTTGGATATATTTCAGTCATGCCTGAAACCCCAACTGCGAGCTTTAATCAGCCATCACTTCTACCCCAATCTCCGAGCCATGGTAACCGCAGGATCAAAATTTGAGAAGGCTCTCAATGAGCAGTTTCCGGCCCAAAATAGCGGAAACTCCTATAGGTACCGCCCTCCGACCACCGGTAAAGGGAAAGAAACCCTGGGAACGGTTAACAGCATCCAAGAAGGAAGCTCAAGGCAAGCCTCTCAAAAGGGTGGGACTGCAGAAAGGCGTCAGTATGTAAGGTTTGAGGATTTCGGAATGCCTATAAGTAAGGTGTTCGAAGGGTTAGTCAAGCAAGGCCTTGTAAAACCTTTGGTCAACTATCAGCCAAGGAATCCCGAGAAACCCCTTGACCAAAACAAAAGATGCGCCTTCCACAATTATCATGGTCACGATACCGATGATTGCTCCGTGATAAAACGCATCATCCTCGACCTCATTGACAAAGGGAAACTTGAACACCCCCGTGGCCCGAGCGTGATTAATAACCCTTTCCCCAACAACCAAGGCATTAATATGATTGAGTTCGAGGAGCCTACACCTGTGAACCTTTTGGAATTCAATGTCCCAATGGCTCAGATTGGGGAAGAATGGAAGGAAGCTTTATGGGCATGTGTGCAAGAGGGAGATATGAGATGCCTTATGATCCAATGTGATGAGTGCAAGGGTACCCCACCAAAACGCCGATGAATTGGTCGTAATAACACTCACCGAACATGATTTAACGTTTGAACAATGCATGGAGGAGATCGAAAAGTCCATTAAGAGTACGTTGGACAGCGAAAGCCAAGGCTCGAATGGGGATAGCCTTTCCCATGATGATTTCTTCCATATCATTGAGGCATGTAGTTCATCTATGGGCAAGAGGACAATTAAACGAAATGGGTCCGAGGTCGCAAAGATCCCAGAAATGATTGACTATGAAGGGTATCTCACCCAAATGAAAGAAGCCGTTCGTTCTCTACCTCACAAGGAGCTCCGGATCCTATGTGAAAGTGATGATGATGAAGTATCCTCAAATGTGGCTCCTTGTGTTTTCTCCCCGAAATTGGAAGAAGAGGAATTTTCGGCCCTGGATGATTTCTTAGCTTTGCCACCACTATCTCCGCCACCGCCGCTGTTTGACGGATCAGCGTTCCCAGATAATTATTGTTGCATGCTCACCCTGGAAAAGCTCCGTGAAACTGTGGGATCCGGGAAGAGCCAGAACCACCACCATATCTCCCTAGGAGAAATTTGTGGGTCAACATCCACCCCAAAATGAATGGTCACGGTAAATGAGTTAAGGAGGGAGGCATGGCCGTACGGTACCCAAAACCCTCCGCCTATCGGAGATGAGATGATAAAAGTCGATGACTCCTTGGAAGTGAGTGTATTAACTCGATCAGGAAAAGTACACACGGAGAACCCTAAGAAACCTCCACCACCGGAACACCGATCGCCTCCCCTTCTTGTTGACGAGGCGAAACCCCCAGGTTCCGGAGAGGAGGATCCCATCTTAGCCCAACTTAAGAGGACATAAGCTAACATATCTTTGTGGTCCCTCCTTACTTCCTCCTACCCTCATAAGCTCAAGTTGGAGGAATGCTTGGCCCACACTATGGTACCCACCACAGCTACCCCGAGGAAGCCGTGCAAATGATCGGAAGTGTTCAGTACGGAAATATCATCACATTCACAGATTTGGATTTGCCGAAGTTTGGGGCTATCCATAACGAGGCCCTTTACATCACGGTACAATTGGATGATCGCCGCCTCCCTCGGGTTCTGGTCGATAACGGCTCCGCCATGAATGTCCTCCCCGCTAAGATGATGGATCTACTTGGCCTTGAGACCACCGACCTAAAGCCTTCCGTGATCACTGTCAAGGCTTATGATTCCACGGCCCGCTCAGTCTTAGGGGTGGCCACTTTGAACCTTTGGTTTGGGAAACAAATGATGCCGACCGACTTCCAAGTGCTTGACATCCCCATATCCTTCACTGCCTTATTGGGACGCCCGTGGCTCCACAAAGTCAACGGGGTCACCTCCACTCTCCATCAATGTGTGAAATACGTGCAAGGGGGTAACTTGACAACTATTTATGGGGACAGTGTGACCACAGAAGGAACCAACACTAATGGGATTCATGTGTTAGAAATTAAGAATGAGGGAAGCGACATGGTTTTGACCGGCTTCACAGAAGTACCACCCAAAACCCACATTTATTGTGTAGATCTCACGCTCACCAAGGATAAGATTCCTCCTGCGATGAGAATGATGCGTCTGATGCGCTACCTCCCAGGGCTCGGACTAGGAAGGAAGCTCCAAGGGACTCATAATATTGTTGAGATCAAAGAGCAAAACACGCTTCATAGCTTGGGATACAAACCCACCCCCGGAGACCTCAGGATGGATAAGGAAATGGCTCGGAAGAAAAGCCAAGCCAGGGCTCAAGGAATTCCGTTTAAAACCCCTAACCTTCGTCCCTATACCTTTGATATGAGCCGTTACTTTGTGAAGGGGGGAGTTCAAGTCGAACCCCCAGAGCCAAGAGAGCCGATGATGACCAATTGGGATAAGTTGCAAGAGGATCTCAAAAGGTTCCGAGGGGTGGTGGCAAACCCCGTGAGGAGGGAATTTCTGGATACGCCCAAGATAAAAGATCCTACCGATACTACTATCAGCCACGAATACACCTTCAAGGGGGTGTCCGGAATGGTAAAAGAGTTTGAAACCTTGTCTGTGACGGGAGCTAACAAGGAAAGGGGATTCGTCTGGGGACAAAATGGCGGATACAAGTTTGAGGAGGTAGTTCCTAAGGGCGCCGCCAAGGATGCTATGGGCAAAGAGTGGAACGGTGTGGTAATGCAAAGAATGTTCGGAGAAGACTTGGTTGTACCTGACCTAATTGAGTTCGAAAAGGAAATGATTACCGTGATTGAGGGTGGACCTCTTGCAACCTTTGACCCACACACTCTTGCAAAGCCAACGGACATGCCTCTGAAAAATTGGGTAACCTTCTCTGGACCGGTTGCGAGCAAAGAAGAAATGACCGCGAAACTTGGACTGGTCCCTCGTCCCCTAGAGTCAAATGTCATAGGATCCAATGTAGTTGAGTCTCCCCAATCTCTTGTCTTTGAATTCGAGTCTGTATCCTCCGAGGGCCTCACGCCCGAGGATTATGAACTTGTAGCCAACGTTGTATTCCCGTTTACATTGAATGAAATGATAGACCTTTCTGAGTATCCCCTCATTGCCAACTTTTTAGATGATAAATTAACTAATAATCTGAAAATGGTTAATAATGAATCACCTAATAATGCAGACGCACTAAACGATCCAAACATTAAACAGTCATCAAAGCAGGTTGTTGATCAAGAGGAAAACTGTGCGCAAGCTGCCGAAGAGGTTTTGACTAAGGTGAATTTGCGAACCGAAAATGAGCCGAAGGAGACACAGATTGGGGAATACTTCAAAGGGGCCAAAAGGGAAGCTTTGGTTGAGCTACTCAAAGAATATGTAGATGTGTTTGCATGTTCTTATAAGGATATGCCAGGGTTGGATGCTTCGATCGTGGAACACAGGATCCCCGTGGACCCCGAGGTGAAACCCGTTAAGCAAAAACTTCGGCGGATCAAACCAGAATGGTCCCTGCAGGTCAAAGAAGAGATTTAGAAGTTGCTTCGGGTCGGCTTTATAAGAGTGATAGAATACCCCTCATGGCTCTCCAACATAGTAACGGTCACAAAGGCCAACGGAAAGGTTCGATGCTGCGTCGACTTTAGGGATCTCAACAAAGTGAGTCCCAAAGATGACTTTCCCCTCCCAAGCATCGACATGCTTGTGGATACAACCTCTAGCTTTGAGGTTAAGTCTTTTGTGGATGGCTTCGCCGGATATAACCAGATTAAGATGGCAGAGGAGGACCAGGAAAAAACTGCCTTCACCACCCCATGGGGAACCTTTTGCTATACCGTGATGCCTTTCGGGTTGCGAAACGCTGGGGCTACCTACCAAAGAGCTGCGACCGCACTCTTCCACGACATGATCCATAAGGAAATAGAAGTGTATGTCGATGACATGATCGTGCATTCTAAGGGCTCTGACGGGCAACATTTGATAGACTTGAGAAAGTTCTTTGACAGGCATAGGAAGCACTCCATGAGACTTAATCCGGCCAAGTGCACTTTTGGGGTTTCTCGTGGCAAGGTTTTGGGATACATGGTCACCGAACGGGGCATTGAAATTGATCCTCAAAAGGTTAAGGAAATTATGGAAATGAGGCCGCCTCGCACCCAAACAGAGGTAAAAGCCTTCATGGGAAAGTTGCAATACATCAGCCGCTTCATAAACCAACTCACTCCCATTTGTGAGCCCATCTTCAAACTGCTAAGAAAGAATGCCGAGGTCAAATGGAACGGGGAGTGCCAAAAAGCCTTCGACAAGATTAAGGCCTACCTCATCCACCCGCCAATCCTATGCCCTCCGCACAAAGACAAGCCACTCTTGCTTTACCTAACGGTGACTGATGCGTCGATAAGAGCAATGTTGGCCCAAGAGAAGAAAGATTCAAAGGTGGAAAATGCCATCTACTTTGTGAGTCGTAAGCTACAAGGAAGTGAGCTCAACTACTCCCCAATTGAGAAGACTTGCGCAGGATTGGTATGGGTCGTGAGAAAGTTAAAACATTACATGCAGGCTCATCCGATACAACTTATTTCCAAAATAGACCCCATCAAATTCTTTTTAGAAAAGCCATCTTTGTCTATGAGGCTTGCCAAATGGTCCTTCTTCTTAGCCGAGTACGATATCAGTTATGTGTCGAGAAAGGCAGTTAAAGGAAGAGTTTTGGCAGAACACTTGGCAGATTTCCCTAGTAATGAAGAAAGGGGGCACGAACCGAAGTTCCCAGATGAAGGAATCTTTACCCTCGAAGGAGGAAATAGGTGGCAATTGTTCTTCGACGGAGCGGCCAATAAAAGAGGAAACGGTGTAGGATTTCTCTTGGTGAACCCAAAAGACGAGCACACCCCCATCGCCATCAAATTGAACTTTGATTTCACCAACAATGCCGCAGAATATGAGGCATGCACAGCCGGTTTGGAGGCAGCCTTGGAAAGGAATGTTAAGGAGCTGGAAGTATACGGCGATTCAGCCTTGATTATTAACCAAGTCTCGAACAAATGGAAAACACTGGATCTCGGTTTGCGAAAATATCATGCCTATATGGAAGAGCTCATAGCACAATTCTAAGAGGTCAGCTTCCATTACCTACCGAGGGACCGGAACCGTTTCGCCGATGCCCTAGCAACTTTAGCTTCATTAGTGGAAATCCCCGAGGGAAAATTGATAAAACCATTCTGGGTCGGGAGAAAGGAAAGCCCAGCATACTGCTTTGAAATCGGAGCAATCCTGGAAGAGGTAAAGGAGTCATGGTACAACCAGATTTACCAATTCCTCAAAGAAGGAGAAGCTTCCTTCATGAATGAAAAGGGAGAGTATTTGCACGGGATTAAAGCCAAAGGTATGACGGCACTCAAGCGGTTGGCATCCAATTACGTCATCCTGGGGGACATCCTATACAAAAAATGCCATTAGGGCCTTCTCCTTAGATGCATAAGTGGGGAAAGGGCTAAAGAACTTATGCAAGAAGTTCATGGTGGAGTGTGTGGTCCTCATA
The DNA here is from genome assembly GCA_026119855.1 of Campanula takesimana. Classification (NCBI taxonomy): domain Eukaryota; kingdom Viridiplantae; phylum Streptophyta; class Magnoliopsida; order Asterales; family Campanulaceae; genus Campanula; species Campanula takesimana. The sequence continues at coordinate 501,612 of JAOWBW010000013.1, forward strand.
TGAACGCAAGGGCATTAATGCAAACCATTATGCTGATGGGTTACTTCTGGATCTCAATGGAAACAGATTGCATGCAATTCGTAAGGAGGTGTGATAAATGTCAGCGTTTCTCCAACCTCAACCACCTACCGCCTCATCATCTCTACTGCATGACTACACCATGGCCCTTCTCAACATGGGGCATAGATGTTATTGGGAAAATCTCCCCGTCTGGTAGCAATGGTCACGAGTTTGTTTTGGTAGCCGTGGATCACTTCACAAAGTGGGTAGAGGCTAAGTCATACCGGGTCCTCACCTCCAAGAAGGTGGCGGGATTTATAAAAGAGAATATCATGTGCCGGTACGGGGTCCCGAACGAGGTCATTACCGACAACGGATCGCACTTCGAGGGTGAATGCGATCGATTATTGGGAGAATTCCAAGTTAATCGCCACAAGTCCTCCCCATATAGACCCCAGACCAATGGCGCGGTAGAAGCCGCCAACAAAACGCTTGAGAGGATCATTTGAAAGATGGCAACACGGGGAAGAGATTGGCCCGAAAAGCTACACCTAGCTTTGTGGGGCTACCGGACTTCGGTCAGAACAGCCACAGGAGAAACTCCTTTTGCTTTGACGTACGGAATGGAAGCCATGCTCCCTGCAGAATTGGAAGTACCGTCACTAAGAATTTTGTTGGAAAATAAGATCCACGAGGTCGATTGGCTTCGAAGCCGACATGATGAGCTGGCCTTGTTGGACGAACGTCGCCTGAGGGCCATGGAACACATCCACGCCTACCAAGGGAGAATGGCGCGAGCCTTTGATAAGAAGGTAAAGCCCCGAGAGATTCGGGCAGGAGATTTAGTCCTTAAGGAAAAACCCCCGGGGAGGTCTAACCCCGATGGAAAATGGGAACCCGTGTGGATTGGTCCCTTTGTGGTACACGAAGTCTTCTCAAGGGGCGCAATGAGGCTCGCAGACTTGGACGGCAACCCCTTTATGAACCCAGTCAATGGTGATAAGCTCCGTCGTTACTTTGTTTAAAAAAAAAGGGGGGGGTGCTAAAAGAATATACCCACCTAGATTGAAAACCCATTTGGGCAGTCTAGAGAAAAAACAGGGTCGCATCCTAAAAATTTGTGGAGAAATGAACTACGATGACCTGAGCCCCTTAGATTTTCATTTGTAAAAGGGGAACGTAGGCAGCCAATCTTTGGTCCGGTCTAAAAAATAAATAAAAATCAAATTTGGACTTGAGCAAGAGCTCCATGAGAATGCAAATTGGCTTCATAAGTAACCATTTTCATTACAGTTAAAACACTTCTTTGATGAGTTCAAGCACGGTCTACTCTCGACCCAACTAACATGCTTAAGACATAACTAAAATACCTAAGATAAACTAATGTGTCTGCAATGGCAATGGGTGGATACATGGAAATCACTATTCTTCGTCCCTCCACTTCTTCTTTTGACTTCTTCGGGTCTTCTTTTTCTTCACCTCAAAGATGTCAATTCCCCCTTTTCCATGATCAGAGGCTCTTCCAACGTCATCTACGATCCCGGTCGCCCTCAAAGCCGCATTGGCGGCAGCCCGAGCCCGAAAATCCTCCATTTGTGCCCCCGCCTTAGGCATCGCGGCCATCCTCATGTCTACCAAAACTCTGTAGTCCTCAACAACGTCTCCAGTAATGTTATGGCCACTCGCCACAGCTTCGGTCTCCCTTAGAACCCTGCTAGGACCATAAGTCTCACCAAGAATAGCCTCACGCCTCTCCTCAATGAGCCTCTGAGTCTGTCCTATGGTCTGTTCATACCAGTCCAAGTACACTGTGGTCAAAACCATGCTAGCCGCTCGCCCAAGAAGTGCCCGAGCTGGAAAGAGGGAGTAAGTCCACGACCGGGACAGGAATGAAACGGTGGAGGAATCCCACATAGACAGAGATGGAAGCCTCAAGTGCTCCAGGTTGACACCCGACCAATCCAACAGTGGAGTCTGCGGTAACCCAAACTGACGACGGACCAAAAAAGGGATATAATGAGATGAACCCAAGAGTCCTGGCACCCGAACAAAGGGGGAATTATCTTGATACTCCCGCACCGAGCCAATACGCCAATTGGGAACTAGCCAGCGTATCTCGGCAGTCGTGAGGCGACATGTAAGCCTCCCAATCACTCTGAACTAGGTCCAAGATAATGCCTCTCAAAGAGTAAGACCAAGGATTGTGAGAGATAGGAGCCTCCGGAATGGCCATCAACCTCTCCCTCAACCACAAAGTAAGCAAGGCAGGGCTACCGTTGCGCATGAAACCATCCCCCAAAGCCAAGCGGTCCATGCCGTGAAGGGTCTCGCCCAAGATCAAGGGGACAATATCCTTCCCCGCACGGCACTCCTCGAGGACACTCAATAAAACCCGATGGCAGGTGCCCTTGGAACTGATCATGTAGAAAAAAAGCAAGGACGCATAAACCAAAGGCATTCTAAGAAGCCTCATCCGTGCGATCCATGAACTTCTCAGGGACATCCGAAATATCAATGAAAGTGTGATCAAGGACCATGCATTGGGCCTCTTCCAAAGAAATACCAAGAAGAGAAACCAACCTCTCAACACACATGGTGTCATCAACCGAAGGAAGAGCAATGACCTCCGTCTCTACACCGCCCACCAAAGCCTTGAAATCCTCATAAGTAGGAGTAATCTCGTTGTAGGAGAAACAATAGACATGCCTCCTAACATCCCAAAAGGACGCAGCAGCTCTCAATAGCTCAAGATCTGGAATGAACTCCTTGAGAGACCAAAGGGATTGAAGGCCAAACATAGATTGGAAAGTTCCCTTGTGATTCCTCATGTGGGACCGCATCCAAAGCCTAAGGTTACCCTCGAAACATTCTTGATGAATTTTGGACAATTTTGGTGGTTTCTCCATGAGAAAGGGTTCCATGGAAAAAGGAGCTTTCGAAATGAAGAAGACGAACTGATTGATGAACTCAGGACTGTGGCATTTAAGTAGATGACCAGGCCTGGAACAAAATTGAATAAAAAAGGAGTACTTCCTTCCCGAGCCGTACGGCTACTTTATCCCTGTCAGGATTGATGATTTCTTGTTGAGAGTTAGCTTTGTGGTCCAACCGATTTAAAGCCCCTTCCCAACCAATGTCATAAATGCAACCGAAAAATGCCCTCCTTGGCTCATGCAACTTGAATTGAACCTAGGAAATTTAGGTTCCCGAAGTCATCACAGGCAGTCCTAGCGACGTAAGCCCAGCTTTGTGAAATTTATTATGGCCGTCCCTGACGTAAACCCAGTTAAAAATTATTGACCAAAGGAGAGTCAAGCCCCGACTTTGACTCATTGAGGGTCAAATTGAATGCCCGGGAAAATTGGCCGTCCCTGACGTAAGCCCAGTTAAAAATTTGTTGAGAAAATTTGGCCGTCCTCGACGTAAGCCCAGTTAAAATTTGGAAAGTGAAATGGTATTTTGCTTGATGCTTATTATGGCCGTCCTCTACGTAAGCCCAGTTAAAATTTGGAAATTGAAATGGTCTTCTGCTTGATGCTTATTATGGCCGTCCCCGACGTAAGCCCATTAGCTATGACTTAGAATAGTCGTTATAGGCTAGAGCCTTTGTCCCGGCAGTCCTTAGAGGGATGTAAGACCAGTTTTCCCGTCAATCTCCCCAAAGATGGAGTTGACCCCGGTCAAGCTATGACTTAGAATAGTCGTTATAGGCTAGAGCCTTTGTCCCGGCAGTCCTTAGAGGGACGTAAGACAAGTTTTCCCGTCAATCTCCCCAAACATGGAGTTGAACCCGGTCAAGCTATGACTTAGAATAGTCGTTATAGGCTAGAGCCTTTGTCCCGGCAGTCCTTAGAGGGACGTAAGACCAGTTTTCCCGTCAATCTCCCCAAAGATGGAGTTGACCCCGGTCAAGCTATGACTTAGAATAGTCGTTATAGGCTAGAGCCTTTATCCCGGCAGTCCTTAGAGGGACGTAAGACCAGTTTTCCCGTCAATCTCCCCAAAGACGGAGTTGACCCCGGTCAAGCTTAGACTTAGAATAGTCGTTATAGGCTAGAGCCTTTGTCCCGGCAGTCCTTAAAGGGACGTAAGACCAGTTTTCCCGTCAATCTCCCCGAAGATGGAGTTGACCCCGGTCAAGCTTGGACTTAGAATAGTCACCATAGGCCGTCCCCGACGTAAGCCCAGTAAAAATCTGCCCCGTGTAAGTCAACCCTCTCCTATAGAGTTAAGTTGACCGTATCCCCAGCAAGTCAACCCTCTCCCATAGAGCCAAGTTGACCATGTCTCGCCTCTGACCCCTAGAGTCATGCCTCCTTGCGGATCTAAGTAACCCCGCGTACCTCCGAACTACGTTAGGCTTGATTCCCCGCGAATGGGATACGTAGGAATCCTATACCACTAGGTCCAGCCATGCAACCAAAATCGGTTAAAGCCGTCGTCCCATCAGATTGGGATGCTTATTTCTATCGACAACCCCGCTCCTTCGAAGCGACGTTGCTGAGGGGCTCTGTAAGTACCCCAATCTGAAACCGACCTATCTTAGAGGTAGCCTTAGCACCGTTTTAGGGATAAGCTAATAGGCCAGGACCTCCCTAGGATAAGCTATAAATTCCAGGACTACTCTGGTATAAAATTGGAAAAATCCAGAAGCTCGCCAGGCTGAGCCGTACGGATGCTTTGGGTACTAGAGGGGCCTAGCCGTACGGCTGGTTTAGGCACCCTCAGTCCCTATAAATAGAACCCCTTGGTGATCATTTCAGGAGGGGGAGAAACATTAGAACTAAGGTAACTCTGTCGAATTCACCTCAGAATAGTGTGAGTAAGAGTGAACAAAGAGTGAAAGAGAGAAAGGAAGATTGGCCTAAACCAAGATAGGTAAAGCCACCTCATCCCCCTCCCTTCTCTTCATCTAAGAACTCTATTTATCTTTGATCTTGTCATTTATTGTTGATCTTTACATTCTTGCAAGTCTTGTCCATTCAAGCAATATACATATATCTATTATTATTTATATTTCCTAGTCCAAGCCATGAGATGATCAAAGGTGCCCTCCATACTTTGTGTGGAAGAGGTTCAAACCTAGTTTGATCATGGCTTGTTGATTGTTCATTTACATTATTGTCATGGATGATGCTCTTGTTGTTCATTTTGCTCATTTTAAGCTATGATGATCATGTTGAGGATAAAGTCTCAATCTTTATCCTCATCACCTTGATCTAGCCCAAAATTCCCAAGTTTGGGTAATAAAGATCCAATCTTTATGGTTTTTTCTTGTCCCTAAAGGATTAATCTTGCCTAGAAGAGCCATTTTGATGGTAAAGTTTCAATCTTTACTCATCAAATGGTCACTATGGCTCAAAAGGGCATATTGACCACCTTTTTCATGTTTCTCCCATGATTGCCTTTGATCATGCCCAAACTCTTGTTTTGGGAGGTTCTTTGATGATCAAATGGCATAGGAATGAGTTTTTAATGTTGTTTTGTGTTGGAATAACAAACTGGAATCATAACAGTTTGGTCCAGTTCGAGCAGAATGCTCTGTTTCTGCCTGGAACTGGACTGTTGCTTGAATAAACTGTAAAATCCCAGGAGTGGTCTCCCCATCCGTACGGCTACTTTGGCCGTATGGGGAGACTGACCATTTTGCCCTTCTGTCTTCTGTTTTCTTGTCAAACAAACCCTTTTTCAGTTGAAAAGATAAATAAAAAGTTAAAACAAAGATTTTCCGTTAAAACACACACACACACATGCACTTTTGTTAACTAACAAGGGAGACTCGGCTTTGTCCGAGGCAACTTCGGAGGACGTAAAAACTCTTCCCAAGTTGTAACCTGACCTCCGAACCTTTGAACTCAAACCTTTGTCATTTTGTTGGGCTTAAAATTAACAAAATGTGGCGACTCCGTTAAATTGGTCCGGTTCCCGCGTTTGTTATTTCGCCCTTGAAACGTGCTCGTGTTTTTTTTGGGGCGGGAACCTTACACATGTGCATTAGCAGTTAGATCAGCACTTGTGTTAGCATGCAGAACAGCACTTGTGGCAGCATTATCTCCCCCTGTTTGTGAAGAATACTGTGCAAAGAATTTCTACAAGTCTGTATGAATCTGTATCTGGCTTGAAGTCTGCATTGATGGAGCTTGGGCAGTCGGTTGGCATGACGAAGATGAGTATTTTCTCTTCTTTTTCTTTTTTCTTGATGGTAGTCACTATAGGTTGGGAAGGAGCCGACGTAGGAGGAGCCTGTGCGACCGGAACAGGTGGAGGTCCGGAGACAACAATGGCGAGATTTCCAAGGGCTCATTTGAGGTTTTGGATGGGGAAGCCATTGATGGAAGTTGAGAAGAGAAGGAAGAAATTTTGAAGATGGATTTTTAGGGTTTTGATTCGACTGAGAAAGAATGACGAGGGAGAGAGAGATCGGTGAGCTTTGATGAGGGAGGAGGGTTTATTTAGGATTTAATTAGGAAGTGTTCAAATGGAAGTTAAATACTCAACATTAAATTGAGATAACTATCTCTAATCCTACAAACACTCAACTCCCCCTATTTTTTAGCTCTCCCTATTTTCTAGCTAGATAGTTACACTCAATCACATCACCCACATTTTTGATAAAACAACCGGCCATTATCCCAAAAAGCCTTTTTTTTTTTTTGAAAATAAAACGAAAAAATAAAAATAAAAAATAAAAAATAAAAGAAAATAATGTTGGATAATTCGGCCTAGGTGACTACATTCCTAATTTTGAGTTTGATTTGAAACTTGATTCCAAACTTTTAGAGATGAAGTTACTTAACCAAATTCACCAAAAATAAAATAAAAAGGAATTTAATAAAGACTTTTTGAAAATCAAAAAATTCCACAAATTATAAAGGACTTTCGGACTTTCAAAAATTAACTATTAATTTTCGAAAAAAGAAATGAATAAAAAAATAATGTAGCATATACTAATGTGTTATCGGCAATGATGGTAACACTTAGGAAAACATATAAGTCAAATATCCCCTTGATAAAATTTTCACTTTAAGAAACTTAAGGCAAAACAATCCTCATAATAAACACTTGAGGCAAATTGTTAGGCTTCTTTATAAATAAGCAATTTGAGGCAAAAACAAGCTTTCCAAATTCAAACACTTGAGGCATAGCAAGCCTTAATTATGAGTGTTTGAGGTAAAATAAATCTAACAAGTAAGATAAGCTTGTTCTTCATCTTCAAGCACTTTTAAAATAAGTATAATTTACACTTTAATATCTACAAGATAGCATCGTAGTAACGAGCTCCGTGCTCCGAGTCCTTATAAAGTGTAAAAAAATACTTTAGTGATTTGCACCTTTCAAGTAGGATACACTGTAGTAGCGAACTCCATGTTCCTAATACTTAGTACGAAATCACTAGATAGTATCTCCCTTTGGCAAGAGTGCATCGTCGCAGCGAACGCCGTGCCCCGAGTTACTTAGGAAATACTATAAGTGCTTTTTGCCTTTTTACCTTTTATTTTATCACAAAAATTAGTGACTTTGTCACTTTTGAGTACACAGGGGATTTGACAAACATGTTAACCAAGTATAAACCTACCAAAACAAAAAGGTCAGCATGTGCCGCCGCGAGGGCTTAAAACACGAAAATAGAAAAAACTAAAAAACGGTTTTTTTTTTAAATATTGTACAACAACAAAGATGATCCAAGGGGTTTAACCAAGAAATGGAACAAGAGACTTCTTCAAGTTAGAAAATCTCTTATGGTTAAAAACTTGAATCAAATATTCATCTTTCAAAGTATTTTCAGATTCAAGCTTAGAAAGAAAACATGAATGGTTTACCTTAATATACCTAACCATGTCTCGATAATTAACCGGTTCCTTACGTCTAGTTTGTATCCCTTCGTCTAACCTCCCTATCACTTGGGATATAGGATGATTCTTTTGAATCCTCAAAGGGGGATCTCTTCTGACGGGATCATCAACTCTATTGGAGTCCTCATTATGTTCATTTTCTGCAACTGGACTGACTTCTGGTCCAACACTTATGTCAACACTTGGTCCAACATAAATGTCAAATTCACTTTGAGGTTGTTCCAGCAGTACCAAACGAGGATAAGCACCTAGTTCATCTGCAACACTTGACAGATCATCAAAAACAATATTTACAGATTCTTGAATAGTTCCCAATCTTAAATTATAGACTCGATATGCAAGATTGTCATGAGAATATCCAAGAAAAATGGCTTTATCATTCTTAGAGTAAAATTTAGCTAAGCGATCACAGTCTTTTAATATATAACATACACACCCAAACACATGGAAGTAATGAACACGTGGTTTCTTCCTATTCAAAATCTCATAGGGTGTCATAGTTAAACCGGGTCTTAGAAAGACTCTATTAGAAATGTGACAAGCCATGCTCAAAGCTTCAGCCCAAAATCTTTTTGAAATCCTTTTAGAGAACAGCATAACACGGGCCATATCAAGCAATGTCCTATTTTTCTTTTCAGCCACACCATGTGGTTTAGAGATCGAAAAATCATGGTGTATCCCCTTTTTCTTACAAAAAGTATAAAAGGAAACATTTGCAAATTCTTTTCCATGATTGGATCTTATACAGAAAATAGTTGAGCAAAACATGTTTTTGATTTTGAAATGCAAGAGTTTAAATTTATCTAAAGTTTCATATTTTTCTCTTAGGAAATATACCCAAGAAAACCTAGAGAAATCATCAACTATAACAAAAACATACCTCTTACCTCCCAGGCTTTCTACCTCAATTGGACCCATCAAGTCCATGTGCAAAAGCTGAAAACAATGTGTTGTCCCGAAGTGTTGCTCCTGGTGTTGGGTAACACTGCGGGTAACACGAGTCTCCATACTCTTAAGGCAGTCCCCACACACAATTTTGTTCTTCAGATTCAGTTTGGGGACTCCTTTGACAGCCTCAAACTGGAAAATTTTCTTCAAGTTTCCATAAGGGGCATGTCCCAACTTTTGATGCCACAAAATTGTGTCATCCATATTAACTGAATTGCATACTTGTTTATCTTCAACAAGATAGCAATTGTCACTTGATCTAGTTCCTGACATTACACAAGTGTTAGTGTTATCAAAAACTTTACAAGTATTTTTATTAAATTTTACCTCCAAGTTGTCATCGCACAATTGTCCAATGCTAATTAAATTAGCAACCAATCCATCAACGTGCAAGACACCCTTTAAGGCAGGGAATCCGGAAACATCAAGTGTCCCTTTCCCTATTATATTGCTCTTTCCTCCACCTCCGTATGTCACCGTTTCACCTAGGATAGATTCAGTCTTTCAAAAACACTTTTGTTCCCGTCATATGATGTGAGCAACCACTATCAAAGTACCATGAACCTGAAACGTTAGTCCTCAAAGAAGCAAATACAACATTGCATTTATGATTGGATTTTAGAAACCAAAATTTCTTTTTAGACTTTTGATTTTCTGATCACCAGTGTTGTATTGAGTGTTGGGTAACACTTGAGATAACACATGTGGACTGAAATTTTTCTTTTTGAGAGTAAAACAATCAAATTTACTTTGTCCAGTTATGTGATAGTATTCACACACACACGGTTGATCAGAAATATCACTTGATGAACTACTTTTTACTTTTTCTTGTTCTTTTACAAAACATGTTTCATAATTTTCATTCAATAAGGTAGAAGTGATTTTATCAAGAGAGTCTTGAAACCCAATACCTGCTTTGAGAGACTTACTCAAGTCGATTATTTCATCCAATTTTGAGAACCTCGTGTTGAGCTTTTTGAAGGTGGTCTCGGCTAGCTTCAACTTGGACTTGACTTTAACAAGTTCAACATCCAACTTTGTGAATTGCATCGCCAACCGAGTCAAAGAGTCTTTTAGCTCATGATTTTCTTTGGTTAAGATCGCTACCATATTGTTCTCTTTCTTCCATTCTTTAAACAACGCCTTGTAGAGATCTTTTAACCCATCAATGAGCTCATCCTTGCTTAAATCCTCCTCATCTGGACTTCCTGCATCAACATTAATTGAACCATGAAAGCAAAAATCTTCAGAAAATTTAGAAGGATTATACCTGCTGGGTGTTGGGCTTGGTGTTATCGCATTCTGGGTAACACCATTGGCAACACTTTCTGAATCTGACTTTGAGTGCTCCAAAGCCATGGTCAACATGGATGATTGATCACGTTCTTTAATGTTTTCTAGCTCTCTTTCCTCACTATTCCTAAGGGAAGTATGATTCGAGCCAAGAAGAATAGAAAGTCTCTCAAGATATGGATTTGCAGGATCATAAGCCATGACACATTGGACCGAAGTACTTAGTATATCAAGTAACCAGCTCTGATACCAATTGAAAATGTCAATGGCCTTGGGTAAGTGATATCAAAAGTGTTGTCACTGCAACGATATCACTTCTGGCAACACTTAACACACACGAACAGAAAACTGTTTCTAAAAAGAGTTTGCAGCGGAAAATCAACACAAGAATTATTTTTCTCAAGATATATAAATTATATATCTTGAGGGATGCCTCAAAAGGCGAGACCTTTACTAAATACTATGAAGTGAAGTACAAGGCCGAGAGTTCCCTAATGATATTACAATGAAAGCTTTCTGGCAACACTTAACACACACGAACAGAAAACTGTTTCTGAAAAGATTTTGCAGCGGAAAATCAACACAAGAATTATTTTTCTCAAGATATATAAATTATATATCTTGAGGGATGCCTCAAAAGGCGAGACCTTTACTAAATACTATGAAGTGAAGTACAAGGCCGAGAGTTCCCTAATGATATTACAATGAAAGCTTTGTGGAACGACTAAGTCTAATACACAGAATCCTAACCTAGCCAAGACACTTATAATACTCGATACAAGAATATAAATGTGTTTGGGAATTTATAAGGAACTAAGGAATGTGTAAGACTTTCTTGTGAAGAGAGTGTGTGTTCTTGCTTCAAGTGTTGTGTCTTCAATGCTTCACCTCCTTTACAATTTATAGGCTTCAAGAATACTTGGGAGTTACTCATAATGGCTTGGAGAGGTGGTAAAAACGTGGTGGAGTGGAGAGGTGGAGTTGCCGAGCCTTGGGGATGAAATTTCTCCACATGTCCATATTTGTAGGAGCTAATTCTTGGTGCCCAAGTCCTTGCATACCCGACTTGTACCTTCTTGCTATCCACGCCTTGTACTTTATTGATCAACAACTCAGCCTTTGAATGGGTCAAATCCCATGTGTTTGTTGTGAATTAAATCCCCACATGTTTATGGATAAAATCTCATTTTATCTATAACTTCTTTTTAACTTCCTTGCATTATTCTAGCATAGGTTATACCTGAAAATGGACCAACATAGACAATAAACCTTGCAATAATATTAGTCATTAGTCCAGCAATTATTTATGAAGCAAATATACAAATATATGCAGACTGTCCGACGGTATCACTTGGACAGTATGGTCAGCACTTGTGGTATCACCACATTCTGCACTTACATTCTCCTATTGCATCATTCACCACCGCTTCAAAAGAACTCGTCCTCGAGTTCGTTCTTGAATCTTGAAGTCGTCCACTCCACTTGAAAAGATATTTGGAATAAACTCTTACTTTTCCGAGCCTAAAAAATTTTGACTCGCGTACTTAATAAACATCAAATGTGACATGCGTACTTATGATTGGCAAGATTCTTAGACTAATTTTTTAACCCCTGTTAAAATTTTAACGGTGGTTAAAAATTAGACTAATTTTTAAAACAACACTCCCTCCCCTCTCCTCTCATCTAATTCTACACAGGCATAGAAACATTCCCACTCTACTTTCTCTCACCGCTTTCTCTCTCTACACAACCCACTTTCGGCGAACTCTATTCCCCATCTCCGGCGATCCCTTCGCTCCCCTTCCTCCGGCGACGTCTTCCCTCCCCTTTCTCTGGCAACGTCTTCGCTCCCCTTCCTCCGGCGACACCTCCCCTCTTTATTTCCGGCGACCCCCTCCCTCCTCACCTCCGTCGGCTTCCCCTCTCCGTTGGCCCTCTCTTCTTTCTCTATCTCATATTCCAGCCACGCCTCCCCTCCCTAGCTCTAACGAACCTCTTTTCACCAGACCAAAGAACTTCCGTCCAGATCTGGATCACCAGCGATCATTCACCGTACCCGACACTTCCTCCACCCCCTTTCCTTCTTCTAGATCCACCCTCTCCCGTCCTCTCTGTCACCTTGCAACAGCCGCTCCATTGATCATCTCCTTCTTTTTGGTCGTCTCTGCATCTCGAACCTATGATTGTGCCGGCGATATTCTCAACCACATTAGCTCTCCAGGCGGCCTTTGCATCTTTGCCTCTGTGGATCTAGTAAAGGTTGGTGATAATAAATAACTAAACACAAGAATTGAATCTGATTTTAATATAGCAATGGCAAATCACGAATCACAAATTTTGGATTTGTTCATATTTCGGCTGTTGTGATTTCAAATTCGAATCTGGTATTGATTTTTTTTAATGTTGGCGATGAAAATTTAAAAAGCACAAATTCCGGATTCGTTCAAATTTCTTGATTTTGTGTGTAATATAGATCGGCTCAGAATGGGTTGTGGATTAAAAGCAAAGTCTAAAAGTTTGAATTGATGATATGAGTTTCTTGATTTCTTTGTTGTCGTTGGTTTGTTGAAAACCCATATATTGTTGTTGGTGTTTTATTCTCGTGGTGATGGTGGTGATATGATGATGATGGTGGTGGTGATATGATGATGGTGGTGATATGATGGTGGTGGTGGTACTGGTGGCGGGTGCATCTGTGTAATGGTTGTGGGTTTGATTTTTGTTGAATAAGGAAACGCTGTTAAAAAAATAACGCATGTTATAAATAATTGACGGATGAGTAGTTCATTGGAGTGTCACGTTATGTTTTTAACTGGTGTTAAAAAAGTGGTATCAAATTTTCAAAACATTAAGTACGCAACCCACATTTGATGTTACCAAAGTACGCGAGTCAAATTGATATATTGCACGAAGTACGCGTGTCACTTTTGCAATAAACTCGTGTCAATTTCCTGTCAAAACAGCATTATTCTCGGCCAAGCAGGTGACGTGGTTTGGCCCAATCCTTCTAGGTCCGGGCGGGTCTTCTGTGCAGCCGCCGCACGGAGCCGAACCTGTTTTTTTTTTTTTTTTTTGCCACCCCAACTTTTTTTCCTCCCAACTAAAGTAATACTTATTATAATAAAATTTAATACTTTTTTTAAAAAAATGTAACAATTTTTTTTAAATGTACCACAATTTTGCTGTAATAGATTAAAGATAACATAAAGATTGACAACTAAACTAAAATCACACTTTTTATAAAGGAATGTAACACTCTTTTTTTCAAATGTAACACTTTCTATTTCAAAATTAACATAAGATTGACAAACTAAACTAATGTTACATTTTATAAAAAATGAATGTAACATTTTTTTTTCTCAATTGTAACAGTTTATAATCTTAAATGTAACAATATATCTGAAATGTAACAATTTTTATTGAGAAAGTAACAATTGAGATACAAGCCCGATTATATACATGAATTTTTACTTTTTTTTTTAAACATTTACTAAATAAAAGTATTACATTCATCTATATAGAAAATTATAATCATATATGCACTCTGTTACACTTCAAATATTACTTTTTCTAACCACAAAAACTATCAAACAATTTAAATTTTCTTGTAAAACTGTTGTTACATTTGACAGTAAAAAGTGTTACTTTTTTAAGATGAAACTGTTACTTTTATCAGTACAGAGTGTTACATCTCAGGTGACGAGCAGCTCAATTTTTTTTGTGTGTTAAAAGTACTCCCTCCGTTCCCAGTAAGTTGCAACAATTTGCCATTTAGGGCATTCCACTTAAGTTGCAACAATGCCAAATAAGGAAACTCTTTATTACTTTTATAATCCTCCACCCATTCCCTCTCTTCCTCCCAACCACTCATTATTCTCCACTCATTCTCTCTCTTTCTCCCAACCACTCGTTATTCCCCTTTCTTAATTTTTGTGTTTCCCATTCCATGTTGCAACTTACCCGGAACGGAGGGAGTATGTTTTTTTTTTTTAAATAAAATAAAAAAAATCAAACATATCATGGCCTATCTAGTTCGATTTGTCTTGTCGAGACGAACACAATCTTATTTTTAATTATTTTTTTTCGAGTTATAAATCTCAAGATATAGCATTTTAAAGTTATTAGAGTTTTCTTTTAAGGAATGACACGTGGCAGCGCGCGGCTGGACGCACCAGCGTATGTCTCACAGCGCGCCACGTGTCTTAAAGTGATTGGTTTATTGGAAAATGGGTGGGTGAGTAATTGGATCTGGGTCGGGCGGGTTTGACCCGCGGGCTTGGCACGCCACACCGCTGCATGGAATTCTGTTTGCGGCATATAAGAATTTGCCAAAGACGAATTACAATCCACCCAATGACCCAATAAATAGCTTCTCTACCTTCTCATTTCCATACCACATGAGGCATGCCGATTAGGCATTTAAAAAAAAATGAACAAAAAACACAGCATCATGATACTGAAATATGCAGAGGAGCGAAAACTAATAATATAAATAAAAAATAAAATAGAAACAGATAGTAATGCTCACTATTCCAAAGATTTCACCTTGAAAATAAAAATATAAATGCTCACTACTCAACAGAATCCACCAAAGAGAGAACAACAAGAAGAAGGCAAGAAGCTCAATATTCCTTTCAGTTTATTTAAACCCTAAGTGGTTATAGTCGAAGGAATTAATTAAGAAGAAGGAAATGATTTCTTTTTCTTGTGATACTCAGTCGGTAACTTGACGTTGGTGGCCAAACCCATAACATGAAGAAGGCATATAACATACCAAGTTAAATCAATTTCCCACCATTTGAGTCCTTGTTTAGCCGAAAATTCAAAAGCGTGGTGATTGTTATGCCAACCTTCTCCAAGTGCAAGCAATGCTACCCACCTACGAAAATTGCATTTAACAAGAATTGAAATTGAATAATACTAGGCGCACAAAAACATGCTCACAATATCTTAGGTGTCAAAATTTTATTGGTGTTTTTAATTAGAGTGTGGCGGGTTCATTATCGATGCAACCAATAAAATATCGCCACCTCATGTTGTGAGCAAGATTTTGTGATTTTATTTTGTGCCCCTAGTATTGCTTTTGAAATTTGATTGATACCATGAAATACTTGTAATGTAGGTTGGTCCAACGACGACAAGACACACATACCAATTATTCTTGGATTGATCGTTGGTGTTCCATACTTGTTTTCCCCATACATGACATGCTGAGTTCACTAGAAATGTTCCGTGGTACACTATCACCGTCCTTACACCCTGCATTCATAATTTGCACTTCACCATACATGGATAATTGAATTTAGTCATTTCCTTTAACGTAAACATTACAATTTTTTTTTATTTTTTTTTTGAAAATATAGTATCTCCAACAGTTTGGTGCAGAAATCGTCATATAACTTTAAAATATTGCAATTTCAGCACCAAATATTTTTCACTATCTCCAAATTTAGTGGTAGCAAACTTGCACCAAGTTTGGTGCAAATTTTGTCTTGCTTAAATGGTGTTGGTTTTGAAGTAGTTGTTGGAGAAGGCTTTTGTGCTATATTAGAGTAAATTTGACGTTTTGATGCTCTATCTATCAAGAAAAAGTAACTTACCATTCCCCAAACTAGGTAAGGAAATCCACCAAGAGCATATAATACAAGTGCAGATGCTATTACATGTAATTCATAAGTTCTCCCAATGAATACATAGAAAGGCTGCTTTTTTAAATCCTCCACGTTCCTCCGGTCATGATGCTTAGAAGGTTCCATGAAAAATTAAGAAGCAAATAATTAAAATAAAAGTAGAATATTACTCCCTCAGTCTCATTTATATTGGTCACTTTTGATTTTTTTTAGTCAATACAAATGAACTTTGACCAAATATAGATATCAATTTAGTCATGGTAATGAAATTTTAAAAACTGATATTGATAAATCACTTAATTATTTAACAATAACAATTTTTAGAATTTCACTCAGATGACGAGATTGACATTAATGTTTGGTCAAAGTTCACTCGTGTTGACTGAAAAAAATCAAAAGTGACCAATATAAATGAGACTGGGGGAGTAGGTAATTAAGGCAAATGCTAGTACTAGGTCTTTACTGTCCCGGTTGCAAAATGAATATTACTCATCTATCCAAAAATAAATGTGTAAAATTGTTTTTTACAAGAGTAATTTCATATATTTCTTTTGGGACATAAGTAGTATGTGAAAACAAAGTGTCCGTGAGGATCACATCTCACGTGCATCAAGCATGCCCAAGAGTCCCAGTTAGTGTAAGATTGTCAATATATTTTAATTTGAGTATGTAAATATTGTTCCATAAGTTTAGGGATTGATTAGGATAGATTAATAGCATGATTATCTTTCCATGTAACTAGATTTGTACAGAGAAAATTTTGGGGGAAACTAGTTTCTCCATAAATTATAAAAAGTCCTGTTTTTATAGGGGTTAATGTTTAGAGTTTAAGGTTTAGGGTTTAGAATTTAGGGTGTAGGGTTTTAGAGTTAAGGGTTAAAAAGTGGACTTTTTATAACTTATGAAAGAACTAGTTTCCCCCAAAACCAACTCTTTGTACATACTCTATTAAAGAAAAGGAATAGTGGGTAACCAAAACAAGTTGGGTTCCCATCTCCACAATTCAACAGTGTCCTCCTCTACTCCTTTCTTTCTTCTGCGTTTTTCTCTTCTCTTTCTCTGAGTCTTTCTGTCCTTTAATGTCTTGCAGGTGATTAATCGTTTATGGTATCAGAGCATTGTGAAGCCATGGGTGTCGAATCAACAAAATCATCGGACAGTACCATGGCTAATGACGATCCAGGGAAAGGTAATTCCTCCTCCAGCAAATACGGCCTCCCAACCTTCTTCAATGTGCAATCTTACATGGGACATTGCAGATTGTCTAATGAGAACTACCAAAACTGGAGTTCTCTATTTCTCTCCATGCTAGAGATCCACTCTTTTACCCATGTTGTTTCTGATAAAAATCACCCTCCCTCCTCATGATCTCACTCTATCCCCGGGTATGACTATCCAAGACTATATCCTCCGTGCCAAAACTCTTTCTTATTCTCTTGCTCATGCCGGCGAGGCAGTTTCAAACCAAACACTCCGTAGTCGAATCCTTGGCGGGTTAGGGCATACCTATAAAGAGTGAACGACTTAAACCACCTGCATAAAGAGTTAGAAACAGAAACACAGAAGGAGAAAACTAGAGTGAGACGAGAGACAGAAGACTCAGTACAGAAGGAGAAGCCACCGTGACTGGTTGGGTTCTCTTGGTTTTTAATAGATAGAACATGATACAAATCTATATTAAGAGATAAATATTATACCACTAATAGCCTAATCATAATTGCTAAGTCTAAGGGATATGTACAACTAAAATATGGAAGGGATATATACAAGAATAGGAGAATCACAATCAAATATGAAAAACTTGTGTAGCACGTGTGTAGTGATTTTCTCAATCACGTTACTTGGCTTTCACCCCCTCTCAAGCGAAGCGGAGTGGAACAGAGATGAAGCTTGCCCGAGAGTAACCCAAAACGGGCTGAGGCAAGACTTTTAGTGAAAATGTCCGCTACTTGGTCCGAAGAAGAAATATGATGAAGTCGAAGAAACCCTTGTTGATGAAGCTCCCGTACAAAATGGAGATCGATCTCAATGTGGCGAGTGCGTGCATGAAATACCGGGTTCTTGGACATATGTAGAGCGAAAATATTGTCACAATAAAGGAGAGGTGGAGCAAGAGGAAGTCCTAGTTCACGAAATAAGTAAGAGAACCACCGAACTTCAGCGGCCGTAGAAGCCAAGGCCCGATATTCGGCCTCGCTACTCGAGCGAGACACAGTGTGTTGCTTTTTGGCCGTCCAAGCGACGAGATTAGGACCAATAAATACACACGCACCCGTTGTTGATCGGCGATCGTCGGGGGATCCGGCCCAATCTGCGTCACAGAAGGCGGTGATGGAGATATCAGGAGAGGACCGGAAGGAGATACCAAGATAGACTGTTCCTTTAAGAAACCGGAGGATGCGCTTCACGGCTTGCATATGGGAAGTGCGAGGTGCGTGCATGAATTGGCAAACTTGGTTGACAGCAAAGGAAAGATCGGGTCTTGTAAGAGTGACATACTGAAGGCCACCGACCATGCTATGGTAGAGTGTAGCATCAGGAAGTGGGTCACCTTCCAAGGCAGTAAGGTGAAGTCCTGGAGCAAGAGGTGTAGGGGCAACCTTGCTTAGTTGCATGTTGAATTTATGAAGCAAGTCAGAAGCATATCTAGACTGGTTCAGGTGTAAGTGGGTCGATGTTCTCGTTGTTTCAATGCCCAAGAAGAAGCTGAGGGGACCCAATCGACGGCTCTCAAAGGTAGAGAAAATAGAGTCAATAACCTGACTAATAGACGAAGAACTAGAGCCGGTAACCAGGATGTCGTCCACATAGACTAGAATTGCCACAGTAGAGTCGTGACGATGTCGGATAAATAAGGAAGAATCAGCCCGGCTGTTAAATAAACCGAGAGTAAGAAGGAAATCATGTAGTCGATGAAACCAAGCCCGTGGTGACTGTTTGAGACCATACAACGCACGGTGGAGGCGGCACACATGATTGGGATGTTGCTGGTCGATGAACCCGGGTGGTTGAGACATGTATACTTCTTCCGAAAGAATACCGTTAAGGAATGCATTTCGAACATCAAGTTGCTCGATTGGCCATGCCCGAGAGTGAGCTAAGGAAAGTATAGTTCGAATGGTTGCAGGTTTAATCACGGGACTGAATGTCTCGTCATAATCTATACCTTCTTGTTGGGTGTAACCTTGGGCTACCAAGCGAGCTTTGTGGCGCTCTAGAGAACCGTCGGCCTTACGTTTAATTTTGTAAATCCAACGGCTTCCCACAACATTATGGTTAGGTGGAAGAGGAACGAGTGACCACGTACCATTTTTCCGAAGTGCAGTGATTTCATCAATCATAGCTTGTTGCCAGTGGGGAAGGGGAGCTGCCTGTTTGAAGGTACGAGGTTCAAAGAACAATGAATCCCCAGAAGTTGCTGCCAGAGCAAATTGATGTCGAGGACGAAAGACACCGGCTTTAGCTCGAGTAGTCATGGGATGAGTACCAAGAGAAGATGTTGGAGCTGCTGAAGGTGCAATCTCAAAAGGCAAGGGCGGCCCAGGAGAGGAGTCGACTGAGGCTGCAGATTGGTCCAAGACAAGAGGTTCCACAAGGGCTGCTGGAGATGCTGGAGATGGACCCAAGGCAGGAGAGAATGGGCTTGCATCAGGGCTTTCAGAAGGTAGACCAGCTGTTGACAAGCGAGGTGGGCTGGAGACTGCAGGCTGGCTGGAGGCAGTATGTGGATTAGCCAAGGATGGGCTTGTTGGACCATTGTTGGGCTGCAAAGTAGGTCCGTCGGGAGTAGGGGTGGCTGGTAATGGATCTGGACTAGAGTGTAGCAGTGGATCAAGATCAGCAGCAGGAGGCATAGGCCCGAGAATTGGACCAACTGGAGAAGCTGTAGGGAGCCCAGTTGAGCAATCGGACTGGCACGGGACGGACTGTGCTGTCTTAAAACTGTTATGCACATAGAAATAATGATACTCATCAAATACAACATGTCGAGAAATATATACCCGGCCGGAGGTGGGATCGAAACATTTGTACCCTTTTCTCATTGAGTCATACCCTAGGAAAACACAAGGAGTTGACTTCAACATTAATTTGTGTCGGTTGTAAGGTACAAGGTTTGGAAAGCACGTGCACCCAAAGGTTTTGAGGAACCTATAATCAGGGCGACGTTTCCATAACTTTTCGTAAGGAGAAATATATTTATGTTGTTTCATGGGAAAACGGTTAATAAGAAAAACAGACGTAGAAAAAGATTCGAGCCAAAATCTTTGTGGAACACGGGATTGGGAAAGAAGGCAAAGGCCCATTTCAACTATATGTCGGTGTTTACACTCCACAACACCATTTTGTTGAGGGGTGTAAGGGCAAGAAGTCCTATGTTGAATCCCATGTTGCATTAAAAATCTAGAGAACTGTCGATTGACAAACTCTCCTCCCCCATCAATTTGAACTGTTTTAATCGTGTGAATGGAAAAAATATTTTGTGAGAGTTGATTCTCAATGAGTGTTTTGAAGTCAGAGAACACGGAAAACACATCAGACTTATGGAACATAGGGAAAAGCCAAACATAGCGAGAGAAATCATCGACAATAGATAAGTAATATCTAAAACCAGAAACTGAAGGAACCGAAGATGGTCCCCAAACATCTAAATGTAAAATAGCCAATGGTTTTGTAGAATTAAAAGAACGAGTCTGAAACGGAAGATTACAAGATTTGCCTAACGGGCAAACATGACACATCTCCTTATTTTTAACTACTCCACTAACAGGAATCTTAACATTACGAACTAAACTTTCAAAAATATGAGAAGAGGGATGTCCCAACCGAGCATGCCAAATGGCTGATGAAGCACGTTCCCCGAGCAACGTCAAAGAGTTAATGCGTGAACTGAGAACGAACGACAGAGTGTAGAGGTCACCAGAGTTACTGCCAGAAAGAATGATCTTCCTGGTACGGTTGTCCTTCACACAAAACCCAAAAGCAGTGAGTTCGAAGAAACAGTTATTGTCAAGACAAAACTTACGAATAGACAATAATGACCGACTGAGCTTGGGTACATGTAAGACAGTTTTCATGTGAAAATTATGATTTTGAGACATGAAAGTAGTAGATCCAACATAAGTAATGGGAACTGAAGAGCCATTAGCAACGATAATGGAATCAGTACCTGAATACGGGGAGTACTGCTGCAGAACACCCTGGTTGGATGTCATGTGATCAGTCGCTCCGGAATCAAGAACAAAAGAAACAGGTGCCATAGGGGATGAACTGCCAGAGGGACTCATCTGCGGCTGAGGATAGTATTGAGCATGGTACGCATAATTGCCCCGTTGGTAACATGTATTTGCCTCGTGTCCTTGTTTCCTGCAAAGCTGACAGATTACGGTGTTGGGGTCGGGACTGATGAAAGGGTTTGGTGGAGTGTAGGGGGTTGGTGCAGGCTGCACTGGGGAACGGATGGGCTGGAAGTGCTGCGGAAAAGGGAGAATTCCCCTTCCTTGGTTCCTGTTTTTATTTCTGTTGTGGTTCTTATTACCACCCCCTCCCCCACGGTTTGGTGTAGGGACAAAGAAGAAACCCCCATGGTTAGTACCACCAAATTGCCGAGAACCACCATTGTTGTTAGAAAAAGGGGCAGCGGAAGTGGGGTTGGATTTTGGTTTCTCAGGTTCTTTAGAGGCGGCTAGGGCACTAAGGGTTGGGGTTGTTTGGGTGGAAAATTTCTTTTGGAAAGCCTCTTCTTGGAGGAGAAGGTCTTTGAGATCATCGATGGTGGTAGCACCTTTGGAATTCTGAGTGGTGATGAATTCCTTGTAAGTGTGACCCAAACCACCAAGGATTCGACTCCGAAGAGTCTGGGTAGAGACGGCTTCACCCGCACGGGCAAGAGAGTGAGAGAGATTTTTGGCGTGGAGAACATAGGCCTGGATTGTCATACCCGGTGAGAGGGTGAGATCATGTAATTCTTCTTGAAGTTTTTGTATGTGAATCGTTGAAGCGACCCCGAATTCATTGGCGAGAAGGTCCCATGCCTCGGGAGCGCTGGTACAATGGTTCACATGAGGTTGAACTTCTGCTGTAACAGTAGCTTTAATCCAGCCAAGGACAAACCGAGAGGTGTGGACGAAGGCTTCATAAGCCGGGTTAACAGCATCTTTGGAACTGGCGGTAGTGAGGGTTTGGGTGGGAGGGATTTTATCATCCACAACATTTGTGAGATGATGGATTTCTAGCATGGAGAGAAAAAGGGAGCTCCAGTTCTGATAATTTTCATTGGACAATCGGCAATGACCCATGTACGATTGAACATTGAAGAGGACGGGGAGACCATATTTGTTGTGCGGGTTTGCTTTCCCTAGATCGGTGTTAGCCACGGCTTTTTCAGAATCATTACCCATGGCTATTTCTAAGTTGCTCTTGATACCATGAACGACTTAAACCACCTGCATAAAGAGTTAGAAACAGAAACACAGAAGGAGAAAACTAGAGTGAGATGAGAGACAGAAGACTCAGTACAGAAGGAGAAGCCACCGTGACTGGTTGGGTTCTCTTGGTTTTTAATATATAGAACATGATACAAATCTATATTAAGAGATAAATATTATACCACTAATAGCCTAATCATAATTGCTAAGTCTAAGGGATATGTACAACTAAAATATGGAAGGGATATATACAAGAATAGGAGAATCACAATCAAATATGAAAAACTTGTGTAGCACGTGTGTAGTGATTTTCTCAATCACGTTACTTGGCTTTCAAAGAGTTCATTACCACCCAAAATTCCAAGGGGGATACCACCATTGATGACCTTAAAGACCTTCTCTTACAAGAGGAAGCCCTTCAACAAAGGTTTGCAAACAAAACCCATACCAACCTTAGTGCACTTGCTGCTACCAAAGAGAAGGGTAAACCACCACATAACCCTTCTTCCCATACCCCCTTAGCCGCTTCTTCTCATGGCCAGCAGGGAGGGTTTCGGCCTAGTGCTTCTCCTAATCCTGGGGGAGGTTTCTATTTTATACCTAGTCCCAACCGTGGGGGTGGAAACCGAAACAATAAAATCAAAACAAGGGTAAAAATAACACCCGTGGCATACTGCCACTACCCTAGCCTTTTCAACCTAACCCTTTTCCATCTCAGTTTCGACCTCCCAACCCCAGCCCTCCTGTCCCATACACACCCCCAACCCATTTCTTAGTCCAGATCCCACTGTGGTTAACTGTCAGCTTTGCAAGAAAAATGGTCATGAGGCAACCACTTGTTATCAAAGGGGAAATTTTGCTTACAACGCACAGTTCTATCCCAGTGGAAATCATTCCTATGGTGGTTCTGCACCCATGGCTCCCGTCTCATTTGTCTTGGATTCCGGCGCGACTGATCACATAACATCCACTTTGGATGTTCTGCAACAGTACTCCCCGTATTCAGGTAATGATTCAATTGTTGTAGCTGATGGTTCGTCAATTCACATTGCTAATATTGGTTCCACGCATTTTTCTGCTAATAACCATAATTTTGTTATGAATACGGTGTTACATGTTCCGAAAATTAGTCGTTCCTTTCTCTTTATTCTAAAGTTTTGTCTTGACAACAATTGTTTCTTTGAACTAACGACCTTTGGGTTTTGTGTGAAGGACAATCGTACCAAGAGGATCATTCTTTCTGGCAGTAATGCGGGAGATCTCTACACATTGTCTTTCATCCCAAATTCTCGTCTCAATTCCTTGGCGTTAATTGGAGAACGTACATCATCCACTACTTGGAATTCTCGTTTGGGTCATCCATCTTCCGTTATTTTTGAGTGTCTAGTCAATAAAGTCGGGATTCCGGTTAGCGGTCCCGTTAAAAATAGGGAGATGTGCCATGTTTGCCCGTTAGGCAAGTCTTGTAATCTTCATTTTCAACCTCGTTATTTTAATTCTGTTAAACCGTTAGATTTACTTCATTTAGATGTTTGGGGGCCAAGCCCCGTCCCTTCTGTGTCTGGATTTAAATTCTATCTTTCCATTGTCGATGATTTTTCTCGCTATGTGTGGATGTTTCCCTTATTTCTTAAGTTAGATGTGTTTACTCTTTTTACTGAATTCAAAACTCTTATTGAAAAACAGTTAACCCGTAAAATATCTGCTATTCATACCATTAAAACTATCCAAACAGGTGGGGGAGGGGAATTCATTAACAAAAGATTTGCAGCATACTTAGTTGAGAATGGGATTGGCCATCGCACATCTTGTCCTTACACTCCTCAACAGAACGGGGTGGTTGAAAGAAAACATAGACATATAACTGAAATGGGTATCTGTTTACTTGCTCAATCACGGGTTCCTGAGAAATTTTGGTTGGAAGCTTTTACTACGGCGGTGTTCCTCATCAATCGCCTACCTATGCTCCAATTAAATTATATTTCTCCTTATCAAAAATTATGGAAAAGAAAACCGGATTACAAGTTTTTGAAAGTGTTTGGGTGTACTTGTTTTCCCAATCTTGTACCCTACAATCGTCACAAACTCATGCTCAAGTCCACTCCATGTGTATTTTTGGGTTACGATTTAATGCGGAAAGGGTACCGATGTTACAATCCTCTCACTGGCAGGGTCTATATTTCTCGACATGTACTATTTGATGAAAGTCATTTTTACTATGTTGAAAACTCTTTTTCTACTGCACTTCCTGCCAAGAATCAAAATTTTCAGGTACAATGGCAGCCCAAGTTTGCTCCTGGCAGTCCTCACTTGCTCAGGCCCGTGCCTCCTTGTACTCCTGGCCCGTGTACAACTCAATTGCAGAATACTGGCCCATCTTCTTCACAGCCAGCTGAGACATCTCGACCTTCTTCTGATGACAGCCCACTTGTAGATTCCAGCCCAGTTACTCCTTCACCAGCATCTTCCTCATCTCCAGCGTCTGGGCCAACTCCCTTTAGGCCCAACTTTCAACACAGCCCAGTACCTTGTCGACTGGCAAACTCCACACCCGACAGGGTTGGGCCGACTGGGCCTGGCCAGCCCCTTTCTTCCTCAAATGCCGACCCAACAGCTGCCTCGTCTGGTCCTAACTCACTTCCAGGCCCTACATCGGATACTCCTCCAGAACCTTTGGTTCCTGTTGCTGTGAATCAAACTGGTGGAACTTATCCCATGACTACGAGAGCAAAGGCGGGTATTTTTCATCCGAAGCATCAGTTTGCTCTGAATGTCACAAGTGTTGCATCTCCACTTTATGAACCCCGTACGTTCCGTCAAGCTGCTCCTTTGGCTCATTGGCAAGAAGCAATGCATGAAGAACTTCAGGCTCTTCACAAAAATCACACTTGGTCCCTTGTTCCACCACCTCACCATCACAACATTGTGGGTAGCAAGTGGATCTATAAGGTCAAACGCCACGCAGATGGCTCGATAGAACATTACAAAGCTCAGTTAGTTGCTCAGGGTTACACTCAACAGGAAGGGGTCGACTATGAGGAAACATTCAGTCCAGTGGTGAAGCCGGCTACTATCCGTACTATACTTTCTCTCGCTCACTCTCGAGATTGGCCTATCGAACAGTTGGACGTTCGTAATGCCTTTCTCAATGGAATTCTTGCAGAAGAGGTATATATGGCTCAACCTCCGGGTTTTATTGATCCGATTCACCCTGACTATGTGTGTCGCCTACACCGTGCATTATATGGGCTTAAACAGTCACCTCGGGCCTGGTTTCACCGCTTGCATGACTATCTTCTCACCTTAGGCTTCTTTAATAGCCAAGCTAACTCTTCTTTGTTCATACGTCATCAATATGGCACCGTTGTTGCCATACTTGTGTATGTGGACGACATCATCGTTACGGGATCACACTCCGCTACTGTTACTTCTGTTATAGATTCCATATGCTCCACTTTTGAAAGTCGACGATTAGGACCTCTTCGCTTCTTTCTCGGCATTGAAGCCACTCGTACCAAGAGTCATCTTCATCTCACGCAATCTCGGTATGCATCTGATCTCTTACAAAAGTTCAATATGCACTTGTGTAAACCTGCTTCCACCCCTCTTTCCCCAGGCTCTCATTTATTAGCTTTAGAAGGCGACCCCCTCCCAGATCCTTCCATTTACCGCAGCATGGTGGGAGACCTACAGTATGTTACTCTTACTCGGCCTGACTTGTCTTTCGCTGTCAATCAAGTGTGCCAGTTTATGCACGCTCCTCACACCTCGCACCTTATGGCAGTTAAGCGTATAATGCGTTTTCTCAAAGGCACGATCTCCTTTGGCCAATCTTTTCAAGCTTCGTTCGACACCTCTATCTTAGCCTTTTGTGACGCTGATTGGGCTGGCTCGCCAGATGATCGACGCTCCACCACCGGCGCTTGTGTCTTTATCGGTCTGAATCTCATTGCTTGGACGACCAAGAAACAACCTACTGTCGCACGGTCTAGTAGTGAAGCTGAATACAGAGCCTTAGCCTCGACTGCGGCTGAGCTCCGATAGTTTTCATATCTTTATCGAGAACTGGGTATTGCTCTTTGGCCGCCTCGTCTTTTATGTGATAATATCTCGGCACTCCATATGTCCAAGAATCCTGTTTTTCATGCACGTACCCGACACATTGAAATTGATCTACATTTCGTTCGGGACTTACATCACCGTGGATTCTTACAACTTCATCACATTTCCACCATCGATCAAGTTGCCGATATATTCACAAAAAGCCTTACTAAAACACGGTTTCAGCTCTTATCAAGCAAGCTTCAGCTCCGACCTTCTCCGCTTAGCTTGAGGGAGGGTGAAAACAAAGTGTCGTGAGGATGACATCTCACGTGCATCAAGCATGCCCAAGAGTCCCAGTTAGTGTAAGATTGTCAATATATTTTACTTTGAGTATGTAAATATTGTTCCATAAGTTAGGGATTGATTAGGATAGATTAATAGCATGATTATCTTTCCTTAGTAGTATGATTATCTTTCCATGTAACTAGATTTGTACATACTCTATTAAAGAAAAGGAATAGTGGGTAACCAAAACAAGTTGGGTTCCCATCTCCACAATTCAACAGTGTCCTCCTCTACTCCTTTCTTTCTTCTGCGTTTTTCTCTTCTCTTTCTCTGAGTCTTTCTGTCCTTTAATGTCTTGCAGGTGATTAATCGTTTAGTATGAAGTTTTTTTTTAGGATAAATTTAAAAATATATATATATATATATATATATATATATATATATATATATATATATATATATATATATATTGGTGAATATTAACTTTGTCTTTAACCTAACGTGAGAGCTTCTTAACTGGGTCGTTATGTATGTGAAAAAATTTCTAAAGAAAAAAAAAGAGAGGAAGAAATCAAGAAGAAAAGGAAAATACAATATTTTATACTCCCTCCATCCCATTTTAAATTATTTTTTTGAATGTCCCATTTAAATGTTGGAAAAAAAAAAGTAAGTTAAATCCTCAGGTTTGAAAAACATTAGTCTTGGCAAGTTTGGCAACTAAATTAGTAGTCAATCTAACACTTTTAAATGTAAATCTAGCACATTTAAGGCCCTAAAATCTCATTTTGTATCAACCGTTAGAGAAATTTTATTTTTGATATAATCATTACCTTTTTATTATTAGGCTTAAAAAGAACACTTTCCTTTCGAAAAAAAAAAGAACACTTTAAATTGTTTTTTTTTTTTGTTTCTTCTTATAACCTTATTTTTATAAATTCGTTACTAAACTTAAAAATATAAACTTATTTATGTAGAGGTCGTCTCCCGTACACCCGGTGTACGGCGTGCGACGGCTCGGCGCCGAATATTTTTTTTTTGCCGATTTTTTTTTCGCCACCTCAACTTTTTTTCCTCCAACAAAAGTAACACTTTTTATACCGAAATGTAACACTTTTTTTCTTCAAATGTAACACTTTTTTTTTCAAAACAAATGTACCACAATTTTGATGCAATAGATTAAAGATAACATAGGATTGACAACTAAAAACTAATGTTACATTTTATAAAAAACGAATGTAACTTTTTTTTTCTTAATTGTAAGAGTTTATATTCCTAAATGTAACATTATATATGAAATGTAACATTTTTTTATTGAGAAAGTAACAATTGAAATGCAAACCTATTTTTTTTTTTTTTTTTTTTGTAAAAACTGATGTTACCTTTAACAGTAGAAAGTGTTACTTTTTGAAGATGAAAGTGTTACTTTTATCAGAACAGAGTGTTACATTTTCAGCTGACAGCAGATCAATTTGTTTTGTGTAAAAAATGTATTTTTTTAAAAAAAATCAAACCATATCATGACCTATGTAGTTTTATTCGTCTCGTCGAAACGAACACAATGGTATTTTTAAATTTTTCCGACTTATAAATCACAAGATATGACATTTTAAAGTTTTTTTTTTTTTTTTTTAATGGACCTGGGCGGGTGGGGCGGGCCGGGCGGGGCGGGTTGACCCGTGGGTTACGCCCGTCGCACGGCGTACACCCGCCGTTCCTGAGAATTTGTCATTTATGTAAGCATCACTATGTTATTATTCATTATTTAAATATAGAATAATATTTTATAAATTAATTATAACTAAATATTACACTATTTTATTGATTATAATGTTTTTTTTTGAAGGATTTATTAATTATAATGTTAAGAATATACGAATACCACATCATTAAATTATTGTAGCACTGATATCAACTAAATACACTTTAAAATAAAATAAAATATTATTCTCTCCTTCTTACAATAAATGTCCAATTTTGAAAATAAATTAAAAAATTGAGATTTAAGCACTTTCAATAGCATAAGCATATAAAAACCCTAAGTGACATCACCATAGAATTAATAGTGTTGATCTGAATTGAAGCTTGTTATTCAATGATGATTGATTTAGTAATTTATCCAAAATGAAGTCATTAATTTGAGGGGCATTTTTTTTTTTTTGAAAAACTGATAATTATTTTGAGACGACAGGAGTATTATGTAAAAATCAAATGAAAATAAAGAAGCTAGGAACTTCAATAAAAATCCCTAACTAAGTATTATTGAAACTTGATGTGAATTTAATCATACATTGAAAAAATATGTAAACTTCAAAGTTTTTATATTAAATAAATGAGCTCATTGGAGATTTAAATGAATGATGGACCAAATTAGATGGGATTAATTTGTTAAAGATTGGCCTTGGGCCGGTTTCAAAAAAAAAAAAAGATTGGCCTGAGCCTTAGGCTTTAGGGCTCTCTTGATAAATTATTTTTTTATAAATTATGTATAAATTTTATATATTATATATAAATATTAATTTTTGGATATTGACAAAAATAACCATTTAGGCAGTTTAATTGCTATGACGGTTATGTCTGACAGTTGTGATGGTTTGAAAAGTTTTGTTTGTTCAAATACAAACTAGGGGATCTATATATAAAGGTCGCACCATATTATTTGTGATTTACAATGTCATCTTCTTCCCTTCTATCTCCTTTAAAGCATTCAGTAGATTCGACAAAGACGAGTTATTATACAAGAAGTTGTCCCGAATAATTTTATCCTCAAAATATGCGCATGAAAACTGCAGGACTAGTATCGACGAATTTATGCCTCATGACATCACATACATCAGGCCTTTACTCAAGCAAAGACAAAAATTTGTGTGAGGCGGTCTTACACATGAGACGGATCATATTGAGAGAGGAAATGGTTTGCCCCTATGGGCGGGGTGGGGCAAGCCTATTCGAGATCCGTTTCATGTGTGAGACAGTCCCCACAAGAAGACTCCCTCTCAAGCAAACTTTTGACTTTGTTTAGATTTTAATTTAATTCTACATTATTTATATTATTAGGCTATTAAAATTGAATATGTGTTATGTAAAAGTGATGGTATATTGATCATGTATTTGCATACCTTTTCTTGGAGATACTGGTTACTGAAGAGCCAGCCCATGTGACTAAACCAAAACCCTTCTATTGGACTATGTGGGTCTCTGATAGAATCAACAAACTGATGGTGGTATCTATGGATACTCACCCAATAAATGGGATCCCTCTACACAAAATAGAAAAGGAAATGGTCAATTAATTAAGTATTTACAAAATAAAAAAATAATTAGCTAGTTACTAATTACTACCTTGTATCTATATAGAGCTCCAACAACATGATAACATATACAATTCAAAGCAATTTTATTTCGGTTCAAAAATAAATGTACGTTCGTATTATACCGTTCATCCACTTAATTTTTGAGTAAGATTGAAAATATTCATCTTTTTTAACAAAGGGAAAACGTTTGATAAGTATATGTACCTGAACAGCTAGAGCTCCGCAGTAAGCTAGAAAATACTCGAGCCATTTGGGAAGGTTAAAACTCCGATGTGAGAGATTTCTATGATAAGAGAGTGTGATACCAAAGCCCGTTAGAAAAAACAAGCCGACGGCAATCCTAAGGGCAGGCCAAGTGAATGTTGAGGGTGCAAATGCACAGAGTATATGGAGGAATGCTATCCCTGCAGCCATCTCTAAATCTATTATTTTCCATTTCCGACCACAAATCTCATACACCTTCCCACACTTTTGTGTTGACATATATGGATGCTTTATGCCTTGTGTTTACAAAACTTGCCTTATTTTCATGTATTTCTTTGGTAATGTGTACCATGCTAGGTTGGTCATGGAAGTTTTTGTAACACCCCGAATTTTCTTAATGTATCTTGAGCATTTAATGGCATTTAATATCAATAAATAACAATAATAAATACTTCAATTTAGGGTTCACAACAGCCCCTTAATTAACCATAAATTCAAAACAATAGCGGAATCGTAACTTAAACATGTCTTGGTAGGCAACAACCTTAACCTTCAATGTACTTCAACTTACATCAAATAAATAAGCGTACTTAAAACTACTAAATTAAGAATCTTCAAATCCACCGTCTTCCCACGGCTACTTTCCTTGTCTTGTCTTCTACTTAAATCCTGAAAACAAAATTTATAGAGAAGGGATGAGCGAACGAATGCTCAGTAAGTTCATACGTGGCCTCTCCGGTTACTAAGGAGAGACGACCAGAACGAATACTTAGAATAACTTTTCAAAGATAGGTTCAGTTACTTTTGGATTCAAGGCTGCAGAACAATACAGTCTTGTTACTTTAAGATTTCACTTTCAAAGGATTATGGCACTACAATCCAAAGGGATTCATTCAAGTTTCCGTCAATTCCTTGGTAACGTACATTATAACCTCAATGCCAAAGGTACAATTTGTACACCTAGCTTCTTCAGCCAATAGTGTGGGTCGAAACATATATGGTATCCACACACATATGCTCGGGGTCTAGAATCATCCTTGTAATCAGACAATTCCTGAGAGAAGGCATGTGATCACTCATGCAATCCCTAGTTTAAGGACGAGTCTTTTCTAACTGGACTGTCCGTCAATGTCTTTTCTAACTGGACATTGGATGCCTTAACAAGTAAGTAGTTAACTTACAAGTTAAAACTAGAACATACCATGGTACAAGTATGTGATACAAGTTTCAAACTTCGATACTTAGTAGATCGATGGGGACATCACTAAGTATAGATTATTTCAAGGAACGTTTAATAACGCAGAGTTCATTCAAATACTATCATGCCATACTGATAGCTGTCTTTAGAAAGAAATACCGAATTCCAATAAACAGGAGTTCAAATACTGTAAGGAACGTAATCCCTTACCTGAATTGCTTTTTCCTCGCAATCTCCCCTCTGTGCAAATCTACAAGGCACGGAGTAATTACTTTAGTACTCTCTACATTGTTAACTATTTCTTCTTAGTTAACTGAGAGATGCAGTTTAACTTCTTTACTTCGTTACTTCTTTCTTTACGTTTAAGTTTCTGACTTTAATTTACTAGTCATTCCTTTAACTTTATGTAATTGCAATTAAGTCCTCTAACTTTGGGTTAATTACAATTTGGTCCCTCAACTTTGGATTAATTGCAAATTGGTCCTTCAACTTTGGATTAATTGCAATTTAGTCCTTCAACTTTAGTTCAATTACGATTTAGTCCTTCACTTTGGATTAATTGCAGATTAGTCCTTCAACTTTAATTCAATTGCAATTTAGTCCTTCCACTTTGGATTAATTGCAGATTAGTCCTTCAATTTTCCTTTAATTACAGAAAGGTCCTTGGACTTTGGTTTTTTTGTTCATAAGGTCCCCTAAGTTTCTCTTTTCAATCACTTAGGCCCTTCTAACTTCAAAGGTTTCCTTTTATTCCTTATAACTTTAATTCTTTTCAGTTTAGTCCTTTTCTGTTAGGAAACTAACTGAAATTTTAATCTTTTTCTTCTCGTTAACTTTTTAACTTTCAAGGTCTTCCAAGTACTATTCTATTTTCTCAAGTTAATCTTTCTAACTTGTCAACAATTCTTTTAACGATTTTGTTTCTTTCCATTAGAAACTTAACGGAAACACTAACTTTCCGTCCCAATTCTTAACATCTTTGATCAAGAATTAACACTCATAATTCCTCATCATGGCCGAAACTTGTATAATCTAAATCCATTGATTTGATCAATTTTCTAATTCTTACAATTTTTCTAAGTCCCAAACATCAATTTTTATTCATAAATCGATAACACAATTCATTAAAATCAACAAAGCAATTTTTCCAATGGTCTAGGCCATTCGGCCGAATGTACTTGTGGGGAATTCCATAAATTTTTCTTCTTTTGATAAACCCATCAACCTCAATGATTTATATGTTCAATTCCCAAGCATTGCATAATATAAATCAATTCAATCAAGATTATAAAATCAATCTTAAAAATAAAACTAGTATCAAGACTACTATAATTTCATAGTATTTAGATCAACTTCATTAACCTTTAGAATTTTATCATAAATCACTAGCATGCAAAAACCCAAAATTTATATTCTTAATTCATGCATAACTTATGATTTACTAATCCAAATTCAACGAAACAAATTTTGGAGAGTAGGATTTAGCAGTAACTGAGAATGATCGGATTGTATCTTCAAAACAATGGCCGGAAAAATTCCTCTCCTCCCTCCTAGTGCTCGGGCCGGCGGCTAGGGTTAGAACTAGGGTTTGTTTTCCTTTTTTTTTTTTTTTTTTTGAGTTTATGATAATAAAGAATTCCCTAGTTGACTAACTCAATAATTTATACTTTGATTGATTCTTAATTGGGTTGGGCTTACTCATATAAATTTCGGCCCATCTAATTCTTTGGCCCACTTCTTTCAATTATTTTATAACTCTAATTATCGTTTAATTAAATTAGAAAACCGAAAATTAAAATAAATAAATAAAATTT